>JABMCL010002000.1:75000-76625 GCA_018857735.1 Alviniconcha marisindica | reverse complement strand
GTGAGAGATTGACCTGGCACATTCACTGCATTACCAACTTCTTTTTGACTGTAAGTAAGTAAGTAAGTAAGTAAGTAAGTAAGTAAGTAAGTAAGTAAGTAAGTAAGGACTGAAGTACGTAAGTAAGTAAACATTTAACTTTACGTCCACAGAAGCGAGGTGGCTTATTAGGAACGGGGATAGGAGGGTACATTGTCATTGATATCGCACTCCCTCCCGTGCTAACCATCGCGTGTGTGTGAGTGTCAAAGCCCGTTCTTAACTGGGCGAATGTTTGTTCGCCGAACATACAGTTCGGACAGTTCGACGAACTATGATTCGTTTCTTAATTGAACTTTTAGTTCGCCGAACATGGTTCGAACAGTCCAAACTTTACTTCGTTCTCAACTGGCTTGTAATGAGATGCAAGCTTCGGCCCGAACTTGCGGCAGACGCGCAGCAGACAGCATGATCGAAAATGTTGGCTAAAGTCAAGTCATTATACTTTAATCATCCCTCACAGGGTAATTCAACTAACTACTATCTCATTCTGGGTCTCAGAGACAGGCTGCGCCTCCCACAAGTCAACAAATAAACAAATTCCCTCTGAAGCGAGTGAAGAACCTCGCGACACCGTCATCCATTTTTATTTTTATTTTTTCTTCATCCACAGGAGAGCTCTGCTCTCAGCCAATCAGAGGCAATGATCGTCGAACAGGGCGAATGTTCCCAGAACATGTTGAGCGAAGCTTTTTGGACCCCGAATATAGCTTCGACGAATACTTCCAACTAGGTTCGCGAAGAAAAGTTCGCCCAATTAAGAACCAACTAGGTTCGCCGAATACTTCCAACTAGGTTCGCGAAGAAAAGTTCGCCCAATTAAGAACCAACTAGGTTCGCCGAATACTTCCAACTAGGTTCGCGAACACTGAAACATTCGCCCAATTAAGAACCAACTAGGTTCGCCGAATACTTCCAACTAGGTTCGCGAACACTGAAACATTCGCCCAATTAAGAACCAACTAGGTTCGCCGAATACTTCCAACTAGGTTCGCGAACACTGAAACATTCGCCCAATTAAGAACCAACTAGGTTCGCCGAATACTTCCAACTAGGTTCGCGAACACTGAAACATTCGCCCAATTAAGAACCAACTAGGTTCGCCGAATACTTCCAACTAGGTTCGCGAACACTGAAACATTCGCCCAATTAAGAACCAACTAGGTTCGCCGAATACTTCCAACTAGGTTCGCGAACACTGAAACATTCGCCCAATTAAGAACGGGCTTAACCGGGTGCGCAGAGCACGCGGCCACTACACTCGCGTGTTGCGGCACTGCCATTCCGCCGATAACGATCCCATATATCATATAATTCGAGTACTTGGTCAAACTCCAAGTACTGATTTACGACATCTTTCCTTAGTGGAGGAAGGTGTCGGAAAGCGATGCTCGGAGTGTGGTACTTGGTAGGACACGTTGTCCCCAACATGCTTTTAGCATCTGAGGACTTAAAACGAAATGAACGAACGTAGGACACGGCGAGAGTCAACTAAGCGGGGTACAAACTCCAAGCACTGGTTTACGACATCCTTCGTTCAACCACTGCCGTATTTAGTTACGCCATTGGGTCCAGACAACTGTCAG
>JABMCL010002000.1:22500-70000 GCA_018857735.1 Alviniconcha marisindica | reverse complement strand
GTATGTGTGTGCATGCTTACGCGTGCGGGTGTGTGCGTGCGTCCGTGTATGTATGTATGTATATGTGTATGCGTGCGTCAGTGTTTGGCTTGTGTGTGTGTGTGTGTGTGTGTGTGTGTGTGTGTGTTGTGTGTGTGTGTGTGTGTATGCGTGCGTCAGTGTTTGCGCTTGTGTGTGTGTGTGTGCGCGCGCGCTTGTGTATGTGTTTGTATGTGTGCGCGCGCGCGCTACTTAAGATTAAATTAAGGGTGTGGCAGCATTTGTGTGAACAAAACGGGCACCATTGTCGCCGTGCAACTACCGATTTTCTTACATAATTTTAAGTTTTTAATTGAGTGAAACTGTACAGTATTTACTATTTTTATGCACTTATTATTCGTCAACGGCACAGAGATTCCTTTTTTTTTTTTAAAGGATTAATAAAGTATTATTGTATTTTTTGTATGTGTGTAATGTGAGCGTTGATGTGCAAGCGTGCGTGCGCGTGTGTGTGTTACAGTGGGCATTCATGTGTTTGAGTGTGTGTGCTTGTCTATCTGTGCGGAACTGCGAATATGTGTGTGTGTGTGAGTGCGTTCCTTTAGATTGCACGAATGAGTTCTTCACATAGATAAAAAAACAACTGTATGTAAAAATCGCATCTCTGTGTTCTATTTGTGAATGTGTCAATTCAGAGAGTGGAACGTCGCCAAGTCATATGCATGTGCAGATTTTAATGAGACTACCAAACAAACATCCTTGTGTGTGTGTGTGTGTGTGTGTGTGTGTGTGTGTGTGTGTGTGTGTGTGTGTGTGTGTGTGTGTGTGTGTGTGTGTGTGTGTGTGTGCGTGCGAATATCTGTATGTTAGCGTGGGTGTGTACTCTTTTGCACCAGTTCAAAACACAGGACGAATCATACATTCAATACTTTTGCACCAGTTCAAAACACAGGACGATGAATCATATACTCAACACTGTTTTGCACCAGTTCAAAACACAGGACGAATCATACATTCCGTACTCTTTTGCACCAGTTCAAAACACAGGACGAATCATACATTAAATACTTTTGCACCAGTCCAAAACACAGGACGAATCACACATTCAATACTCTTCTGCACCAGTTCAAAACACAGGACGATGAATCATACACTCAACACTGTTTTGCACCGGTTCAAAACACAGGACGAATCATACATTCAATACTTTTGCACCAGTTCAAAACACAGGACGAATCATACATTCAATACTTTTGCACCAGTTCAAAACACAGGACGATGAATCATATACTCAACACTGTTTTGCACCAGTTCAAAACACAGGACGAATCATACATTCCGTACTCTTTTGCACCAGTTCAAAACACAGGACGAATCATACATTCAATACTCTTTTGCACCAGTTCAAAACACAGGACGAGAATCATACATTCAACACTCTTTTGCACCAGTTCAAAACACAGGACGAATCAACATTCAGTCTCTTTTGCACCAGTTCAAAACACAGGACGAATCATACATTCAATACTCTTTTGCACCAGTTCAAAACACAGGACGACGAATCATACATTCAACACTCTTTTGCACCAGTTCAGAACACAGGGTCAATCACACATTCAGTATTCTTTTGCACCAGTTCAAAACACAGGGACAATCACACATTCAATATTTTTTGCACCCGTTTAAAACACAAGTCAAAAGCTGGATCACAGTTCTGGACACAACACAGTCAATTGAGAACGCAACCAAGTCAAAACAGTCAATAACAAGCACAGCTCCATCTTTACATTTCACGGCACTACATATACAAGCGAAACAAGCGGACAGACCATCAGCTTTTAACACCCAGCCAGCCAATGAACTGCGAACACAATCATGTAAAAAAATAAAAAAAAAATCTATATATATCTATATCTACAGGTCACCCACAAGCATATCTTAATAGTTACAATTCACCTGATCTATAAACGCCCAGTCAACCAGTAAACTGCGAGCACAATCAAGTAAAAACATACAAACAACAACAACAACAACAACTCAATATTTACATTTCACCTGAACTACAACCGACAGAACTATCACACTTTGCCCGCAAGAGTTTGTCAGTTCTTGGATTGTAACGTCCCATCAACCACACAGGGTCACCTCAGGACCTACCACACATTCACCATAATTACTTTTGATCAGTTCAAAACAGAGGCCACTCAGTCACAAGTAAAGAACTGAATGAGAGCAGTGAGCACAGCAGTCAACACCAAATGTAACCAGGTCAAAAAGTCGATAACAAGCACTTTTCAATATCTACATTTCACCAAACTCCATCAGACAGCAGTTTCACACAGGAAACCTGCATTAGCCAAAACTTGCAGTTAAAAAAAAAAAAAAAAAAAAAGGAGGGAGAGCATTTGGAGAAAAAGAAAAAAGAAAAAAAAGAAGTTGAATGGACAGAAATTAAGACATGGAATAAATTCCTGGCAGCAGGCGAAGCATGCATGGCTATAACCTGACCGACCCCAGGCTGCACCGACAAAATGTAGTATACTTGATAATCACTGAATCATACACCTGTAGTATTTACACTTTTGTACCTAAAACTGCAGAAGCTATGTTTTATTATCAATGCACTATAATTATATTTATAGCAGCAACAAAAAATCACAAAATTCGAACTTTATCAAAAAGCTCATCATTTATGATGCATCGCATGTAATTCGCTAGCGCACACTGTCTCACACACCACAACGACAGGCAAGAACAGTACTGAAGACTTCAACAGATAATCACTTCCATCCGTGTCATTCACATCAGCTGCTCAGGTCGAGCAAAACCAGACATTGTCAGCACTCAGTGGGTGTTTTATTTCACAATGTCGCGGTACGAATGACTAAAGGGGTTGATCACTTTGGCGATTGCTTCGTACAGGTCAGACCAATTAATCGGCTCTTTACTTGCAAATATAGAACCTCCGGTCAAATGTCCAGCTTATCCATGTACTTTCCATTCTCTTTGGCCTTTTTCTTTGCCATAATACTGACTACTTGATGCTGGAAAGAGATTAGAATGCCAACCGAAATATCAACAACAACAAAAACCCAGTGAACATTACTCAAAACATAGCATTAATGGGATTACACCAAAACAATTTCCTGGCATCAGACCTAACACTGATAACCACTTAATGGTGATAGCAAAGACGTGTATCAGCAAATTCAGGTATGGCGGAGCATGTCAGATTGATCTCATCTTTGAAAAAGAGCTGCTTCTCAGGAAACATCTGTTGTAACTTCTTCTCTCTCTCTCTCTCTCTCTCTCTCTCTCTCTCTCACACACACAACACACACACACTCACTCACTGAAACACAGGTTAGGTTAGGTAGTGTTGCTTAATGTCCTCAGATGTCAGTTGACATATTAGGGACAAGCTGAGACCAATGCCGAAGCATGGTTCAATATAGCTTTACGTCCACGGAAACCAGAAGGCTCGTCAGGACGGACAGCTCAGGACGGCCACCTCGACTCTCACACAGCTCCTGAACTATAAACACTGAAACACACACTGACACAGTTGTAATGTAACCGAGTGTATTGTGTGTGTTCCGGGCCATGACCCTTTAATCTTTTCTTTCCTGTTTCTTTTCCTTTCTGACTGGGTGGGAGTTTTATGGCCCCAATTATCTAAGGTGATAAAACCTGTGCCTGGGCCGGCAGCGTCCCTTTTCCCCCAGTGTCCCTGCAGAGGCAGGTTGTTTGTTTGCTGTTGCGGCCGGTGTTCATGTGTTCATCTCAGGGGAGAGCCTACACTGTTTCCTGGTTGGCGCAAATAAAAGCTATGTTATAGCAACCTCTGACTTGTGACTCTTCATTCATGCTTCCTACCTGCTTCTCTCACTCCCCACCTGTCTCTTCATTCATGCTTCCAACCTGCTTCCCTCACTCCCCACCTGTCTCTTCATTCATGCTTCCAACCTGCTTCCTCACTCCCCACCTGTCTCTTCATTCATGCTTCCAACCTGCTTCCCTCACTCCCCACCTGTCTCTTCATTCATGCTTCCAACCTGCTTCCCTCCACTCCCCACCTGTCTCTTCATTCATGCTTCCAACCTGCTTCCCTCACTCCCCACCTGTCTCTTCATTCATGCTTCCAACCTGCTTCCCTCACTCCCCACCTGTCTCTTCATTCATGCTTCCTACCTGCTTCCCTCACTCCCCACCTGTCTCTTCATTCATGCTTCCACCTGCTTCCCTCACTCCCCACCTGTGACTCTTCATTCATGCTTCCAACCTGCTTCCCTCACTCCCCACCTGTCTCTTCATTCATGCTTCCTACCTGCTTCCCTCACTCCCCACCTGTCTCTTCATTCATGCTTCCTACCTGCTTCCCTCACTCCCCACCCCGCTCCCCTACAGTAAGCACAGACAAAACTTTGTTTGTTGAGATTGAATATGAGATAAATCCTGGTCAAGATAACAAGTATATTTTTCACAAATTCTGTCCATGGGGAAGCATATTTAATTAAAAAATAACAAAAACACAACAACAAAACTTTATGAATGTACATGGATGCCCATCATTATTAAATCATAAAGCTATGCTACCTTCCAATGTACATAAAACTATGCTAATTTCCAGTGTATGTAGGTGACCATATTCACAAGCATGCATCATTGTTTGTTGAATATGCAATGCTTGTTGATATAAAAGCACACACATGCACATACTCGAGCACGTTACACTGACACACGAACTCATGCAGGTGAATATTACAGTGTTTGCAATGTTTATATTTCCAACATATGCGAAGATCACACCCATATACACAATAATTAAGATGTGCTAATCATAATGTGTATGTGTATAATGACAGGAAACAGCCATGTTTAAATGGAACTGTTATGTAAAGCAGTCTGAGCATGTGAGTGAAAGGGACTGTAATGGACGATGTATGCTGTTCTGAATAAAAGCCCCACAATGATGTGCTTAGCCAAAAACACAAACAAACAAACAAACAACAACAACAACAACAAAACACAGCAACCAAAAAACTTGGTGTTTTACATCCAGTCAACCATTACGGTTATATCAGGGCGATGGGACATAGGGTAATGAAACAAACAATAATATGGCATGCAACAACAAATCAAACGAGCAAGAGAAATGGAAATGGATTCGGAAGTGGAGGGCTGATGACCCAAGCGACTCACTGAACTGTGGAGATTACATGGGCATCTTTTTCGATGGTGAATTGGAACTGAATAGTTAGCGGATTTTAACTGTCCCGTCAACCGCACAGGGTTATTTCAGGACGAATCATACACTGAAAAATTATTTCACACACATGAATTAAACTGTGTGACGGAGACATTCATTTGTGCAGTACTAAACAACACTTTGCGACAAGTTCCCAAAAACAAAACTTAGTGATAATCGATTTTATATGCACTGTGTAAAGCGATATCTCCTCTGTGCAAATTGGTGACTGAGGTAATGTTTTGATTCGTCATGTACGTGAATGAAAGCATCGAAAGCACTCACCGTGAGCGTGTCCGTTTTCAGGGGTCAAATTTCGTGGCACTTTTCACTTTCAAAAAATTATATTTCTCCAGCTGCTCCAGATTTGGAGCTCATATTGTTTCCACTGTGATACTGACCAATTATGAACGCACACACAAAGCAACAACAAGACAAAGTGTTTGAAACGGATTTTATTGACAGTCAAAAATTGGACCCCCCATTTGCGCACCTTTTGGCACTAAGTCATATATATTATATATATATATATATATATTATATATATATATATATATATATATATAACTTGGAGAAAAGTTATAAATCTGTCAACTATCATAGCTCATATTAAATACAAAGTAAATATTAAATGTCATAGCTCATATTAAATACAAAGTAAATATTAAATGTCATAGCTCATATTAAAGCAGAGCTTAGACGAGCGGAAAGAGGATAAGGTTAATTTAAACTGCAGTGAGAGAGAATGACCAGCAGTGGCGAGCGGGGGTGGAGGTGGGGGGGGGGGGGGGGGGTGCGCGTGCAGAAGCATGGTGGGCATCCTGAGGAGGATCGAGTGACGGGAGGAATGCAAGGGAGGGGGGCAGGGGAGGGAGAGGAGTAAGGGAAGGGAGGAGGGGGCAGGGGAGGGAGAGGAGTAAGGGTAAGGAGGGAGGGGGGCAGGGGAGGGAGAGGAGTAAGGAGGGAGGGGGGCCAGGGGAGGGAGAGGAGTAAGGAGGGAGGGGGCAGGGGAGGGAGAGGAGTAAGGAGGGAGGGGGGCAGGGGAGGGAGAGGAGTAAGGGTAAGGAGGGAGGGGGCAGGGGAGGGAGAGGAGGTAAGGAGAGGGTAAGGAGGGAGGGGGGCAGGGGAGGGAGAGGGGTAAGGAGGGAGGGGGGCAGGGGAGGGAGAGGGGTAAGAAGGGTAAGGAGGGAGGGGGCAGGGGAGGGAGAGGAGTAAGAAGGGTAAGGAGGGAGGGGGCAGGGGAGGGAGAGGAGTAAGAAGGGTAAGGAGGGAGGGGGGCAGGGGAGGGAGAGGAGTAAGAAGGGTAAGGAGGGAGGGGGGCAGGGGAGGGAGAGGGGTAAGAAGGGTAAGGGGGGGAGGGGGCAGGGGAGGGAGAGGAGTAAGGAGGGAGGGGGGCAGGGGAGGGAGAGGAGTAAGAAGGGTAAGGAGGGAGGGGGGGCAGGGGGAGGGAGAGGAGTAAGGGTAAGGAGGGAGGGGGCAGGGGAGGGAGCAGGAGTAAGGGTAAGGAGGGAGGGGGCAGGGGAGGGAGAGGAGTAAGAAGGGTAAGGAAGGAGGGGGCAGGG
Organism: Alviniconcha marisindica; assembly: GCA_018857735.1. Lineage (NCBI taxonomy): Eukaryota > Metazoa > Mollusca > Gastropoda > Provannidae > Alviniconcha > Alviniconcha marisindica. Next base: position 63,211 of record JABMCL010002000.1, on the reverse strand, counting down.
GAGGGAGAGGAGTAAGGGTAAGGAGGGAGGGGGCAGGGGAGGGAGAGGAGTAAGGGGAAGGAGGGAGGGGGGGAGGGGGAGGGAGAGGAGTAAGAAGGTAAGGAGGGAGGGGGCAGGGGAGGGAGAGGAGTAGGAGGGAAGGAGGGAGGGGGGGAGGGGAGGGGAGGGGTAGAAGGGTAAGGAGGGAGGGGGGCAGGGGAGGGAGAGGAGTAAGAAGGGTAGGAGGGAGGGGGGCAGGGGAGGGGAGAGGAGAAGGAGGGTAAGGAGGGAGGGGGGGAGGAGAGGAGTAAGGGTAAGGAGGGAGAGGGCAGGGGGGGGAGTGGAGTAAGAAGGGTAAGGAGGGAGGGGGGCAGGGGAGGGGAGTGGAGTAAGAAGGGTAAGGAGGGAGGGGGGCAGGGGAAGGAGAGGAGTAAGGAGGGGGGGGGGGCAGGGGAGGGAGAGGAGTAAGAAGGGTAAGGAGGGGGGGGGCAGGGGAGGGAGAGGAGTAAGGGTAAGGAGGGAGGGGGCGAAGGGAGAGGGGTAAGAGAGGGTAGGGAGGGAGGGGGGAGGGAGGGAGAGGAGTAAGAGAGGGTAAGGAGGAGGGGGGCAGGGGAGGGAGAGGGGTAAGAAGGGTAAGGAGGGAGAGGAGTAAGAAGGGTAAGGATGGAGGGGGGCGGGAGAGGAGTAAGAAGGGTAAGGAGGGAGGGGGGTAGGGGAGGGAGAGGAGTAAGAAGGGTAAGGAGGGAGGGGGGCAGGGGAGGGAGAGGAGTAAGGGTAAGGATGGAGGGGGGCAGGAACACTGAAATCGAAATCTTGTGTTCTTCACTAACTTCTGTGCCTGTTCAAATGGATTTCTGGTTTTCCGAGTTTTGCGACAAGTTCCCAAGTGGTAAACTGGTATTGTCGATGCGCTGGAGGAGGATGAGGGCTTTCACAATCTGCCTGCCCTCTTATCGTCTGAAGCGCCGATCGCCATGACCATGATGGCCTGAAGTTGAAGAAGTGCCACGCTGCCGTCGTCCATGAGGCAACAAAAACACTGCAGCTTCAACACGGAGAAGGCCCTCTCCGTACCCCTGTATCGACTGGTCGTGGGGACATGGCGGGCCCCAACCTGGCGAGACTCCCAGGGTCTCTCACCGTCGCGGCGGAACGGGCACAGGCACAACAACGCCCTGCAGGTGGGTGCCACCAGATCGTCGACTTCGTGTCGTCATCCCTGTTTGCTGAGGAAGAGGCTGCACTGGGGGGCGGGGTGACGCTGAAGCTCAACCCCAAACCAAAACTGACTGGACAAGGTGTCCCCAGCCATGTGGATTACTGCCAATAGCAGAATTATGGGGCAGATGCTCAATGAAAGCGGCAAGAATTTTGATGCGAGGGCAGTACACCGAAATGGTGGGCATATTAAAACGAAGTATATGAATGTAGAACTAGAAGAGTTTGTGAAATATATCAACAGGGTTTATACTTATAGCTGATCACTTTTTGAGTGCTTTTGTAATCAGTAGTGTTAGAAATCTATGTTGTATTTGTTGTGACGGTGCCATTATGCCTGGAGAAGGTGGGAGGTTGAGGCAAATGGTGAGGGAGAGACAGAAAAAGCAACATATTGTTCAGCACTGAACAGGTTTATGTTTGACTTTCTTCCAAACACAGTCAACAACAGGAAATGGATTATAATCATAATTCATATAGAGGATCTGCCATCATTTGATTTAATTATTCAGTGGTTTGCTTGCACAAATCATGCTAGATTCATGCCAATCATGTGGAACATTGCTGGGTATTTTGTGTATGTTTTTACTGACACTAGTCACAGTTCACTTCATACAAACTGCTCATGACATCAAATTTGAATTAAAACATAAACATTCATAAGTTATGGATCATAAGAATAGTCAAATGTGCATATACAGTATGCATTTGAGTTTGTGAAGTATCTCAAATGAAGATACTTTATTGACAGCATGTGAAGCCATCTGATTCTCTTGCAATGTTATTCTGGAATGAGCAACAGAAGGCATTTGGAACAAAGGGAGAAACGGGCATGAAGTGGCATCCCATAATGATTAGGTTGGAACTTCTAATTCACAGCAAAGGGCAGGCCACGTATAATGCATTGAGAGACACTGGAGTGTTGAAGTTGCCAGGTGAATCAACATTCTGGGACTACACATCCATCCAAAAACTGGCTTCCAGGCTGAAGTTGTCAATGAAATTTGAGATGCTGCTAAAATCGGTCAGAAAGTCAAAGGTACGTGGTACTTTTACACGAAGAAATGTCCATAAAAGAAGACCTCGTCTCTGACAGCAAAATGGGTGAATTGGTGGGATTTGTGAACATCAGGAAGTGGGAGGAGAGTGGGGACTCCAAGAGCAACCTCAAGTCCACCTTGGGCTTTTTTGGGGCCCGCACGGCAACAGCCAATGAACTATCCCCTCTTCTGGGAGTGGGAAGCTGTTGGTTTTTTGGAACCGTCATGCAACCGGAAGGTCATCGCCTCAACCAGTGACAAGGCGTCACCCAACCAACGCCTGTATCAGCTTCATGGCCACACTGATGAAATCTGCTCTGAGACGGTGATTTTTATGCTCCTGACAGGCAGATCTTTTTCTTTTCAGATGTGCCGCATCTGATAAAAACAACACATAACCGCCTCTTCAGAAGTGGCTATGGCAAACCAGCACTTGAATGGAACAATGGCAATGGCAAAGAGCTGCTGTGGCAGCATAGCATGTATCAGCTGGTTACGCAGAAGAAAAGTCCAGGCAAGTCCGCAGAACCAAGCCGAGCAATGATCCCATTAATCTCACTGTTCACTCCATGATGAATGTTAGACTACTATTACTAAACAAACTTATAATATGCAATCGTCGTCAATTTTGTTAACAGCTCAATCTTCGCGCAGACATGGGCCAAACAACTAGACACATAATGAGCTCTGTGTAAACACAAACAAGCATACTGGAAGACACACAACACGTAAGTTACAGGGTTCGTACAGAAAAATCTTTTCAAAATTCACAAACCTTTGCAATATGGCGCGGAAAAGCAACATGAAGGTATGCAGCTCTTGCACTCATGCAGTAAAGGGGTGCAACCCTTACTGTAGCCAATGGTCGAAACACTCTATCAGTCAAAACTGACAGGAAGTGCGTTCTTTCTGATTTCGTACGGCAATTGTTTTTGTTTAAGTCTTGGGAAATGCAGTTTCTGACTGACAAGCTGATAGTTCTTCCCTAGCACTCTGAAGACCACAAAATTCACAAACTTCCACAGACCCCACTCAGTTTTCACGGACTTTCAAGGCCTTGAAAAGCTTATCCCATTTTTCCCAAACTTTCAAGGACCTTCAAAGACTGTGCGAACCCTGTCAGTAAGTAAGTAAGTTGATGTTTTACGCCTCGTCAACTGGTACGGTTATATCAGGGCGATGGCACACAACAAAACATGCAGACATGTACGTGTATGTACGTACGCACACAATCACGACAATGTGATACACAAACACAGTCATCTGCTCCTAATGTCCTCTCTCTCTCTCTCTCTCTCTCTCTCTCTCTCTCTCGTATATTACCAACTAGTAACTAACTCTCTCTCTCTCTCACACACACACATTACTAATTCTCTCTCTGTGGTACATTACTAATACTCTCTCTCGTCCTAGGTACCGGCAGCCATTACTTAAGCCTGCGGGAAAGCGGTGGCCGACTGAAAAATAGCATGTTTTCAACCGACGGTATCACCGTTCAAATGTGCATATTTCCTCCGGCAATAAATATGAAAATAAAGACCAGACTTTAATCTACTGTTCTGTTTTGTTATTTTTGAGTGACATGTGTGTGACCGATTGTAATAGTTAAGACGAATGCGTACCCGCACACGCGAAACTCGCAGCGCGTCGTACTTTCCGTCGTCGACTTCCGGGGGGGGGGGGGGGGTACGCTTTCGGTTCGTTTTCCCGTGTATAACAAGTCATTCAGAATATTCAAAGTAAAGAGGTCGAAAGGTTAGATGCTGAGTTGGTCCCGTATAAGTTTTATTATTTTAAATTTTATGGTTTCAGGTTTAAAAATACGATCAAAAATATCGGTCAACTTTGAAGCCAAATATCTTTTACTGCGGGAAATTTATGATATATGTTTGACATAGCGCTGAAAAGCTTATTTCTTGCTGATTTCAACCGTATACGAAACAATGGGATCAGATTCATACGCCCGACGCGCGAGCCAATCAAAAGCGACTACTGTTCTGTGGCCTCATTATGCGCAACATCCCCTGAAGATGGCGGCAGCTATGGTTTTTCCAGGCGACAACGCTGATGGTCTGCGATACTTTGTTAATGTTATCAATTTAAAAGACAAACTTGGTAAGTTATGTTTTATTTATTATAATAATACTTTAAAACTGTACAGTGACGGCTTAGTTTCCATTTATGTGCGCAGAATAGTTGTAATAACTAATATGGGCAGTTTAGCACGCATGTAAAAAGAGGTGATTTTTTTTTTAAACGCTCGATCACACGCTTCCATAGTCGGTTCGCTTTTTTTTTTCTCCCTAGCTTCCGCTGATCGAAATAAGGTTATAGAATAAACAAGGAAGGTTTTATTTATAATTCTTTCCCATTATTTTTGTGTTTACTGGTGTTCTTTTCAAGGATTACGGAAAACTCCGACCGTGGTTGTAAGACTGATCAAACCGGAAGTGCGTTTCTGCAATCAAAATCGGTTCACCATGTTCTTGTTGATCGAAATTCCTTGCTGTATAAAAGCAGCTTCTGTTGTTTTTACGTGTTTTCTGTGTGTTTTCTGTTAATTGAATACATCGTTGTGGGGTTGGGGAACACTATAACAAAACTGCAGCAAAATTGCGACTGTAAAATAAAATGTAAAATAAATAAAAGTAAACTGTCACTCTTATTGTACAGTAAAATTTCTGCTTCTAATTTGACAGCAGTACTAAAGTTCTACACTACTACAGTACTATTAGTAGTAGTAGCAGTACACACACACACACACACACACACACACACACACACACACAACACACTATGTTAAGTGAGAGAGGGAGAGAAGAGAAATACAAAATAAAACAAAATCAACTGTGATAGTTAACTAAAAGTGATACTGTAGTGTAATAATATTAATAATAACTTGCTCAGACTCCAGAGGTTTTGCACCCATTTGCTAGTTTTAGTTTTACCTTTTTTTTCTGTAAGCTGATTTGTCTTTTCAGTTACACAATCTCAGAAGGGGTGCAATATTTTGAATTTCATTAGTGATTAACTTGGGGGGGGGGGGTAGGAGGTGTGACTCTTCTAACAGTATTATGAATATAGCTCTGTACCTAATCCATTCTTTCTCAGGCCCACATATGTTCATGGTCAGTTGATTTTATTATGTTTTCAGATGATGAGAACTTGCGTCATATGGAAACAGTCTTCATTACTCCCACTGGGTGGGGACGACCACCAAAACTTCTTCCTGTACCACTGACCAACAAGCTTCTGCTGCAGCTGGAATTTCTCCGACTTGAAGCAAGCAAGTCTTGGGATGACTTGTTTTCATTGTATATGAAGGTCACTGAAGATGACCCTCTGCAAGGCATTAGCTTGAAGAGTGAAATAGAAGCTGTCATGAAGGAAGGAAGAAAATGCAAGAATGATGGTACAGATGAAGATTTTGACGCCTTCCTTTCTGTTAATGTTGGAATTTGTATAGCTGGCAGAAACGTTGGACCTCATTTGACGAAGAACCAGATTTTCAGGCACCATCTTCTGAATCCCGATCAGCTGCAGAAGTTGACACCCCCTTCTGAACTGACCCATGGCATGATAATTGATGTTATGCTTTTCCTGAAGAAAGAGAATCTGCCACTGTCCAGATGTCGAACAACGCTTGGATTTCTTGGAGCCAGTGTAAAGACACTGTCAGACCAACAGCTGACTTCCAAGTTGAACAGGATGTTAACAATGTACAAGTCTCTGAACAAGAGCATCCATCGACAAAATGGACAGACGAATATGAATTGTTTTCTTTCGGGCACTCCTGATTTCACCATGTCTGCATCAGCTTCAAAAGTACCAGTGACTCCCCCAACAGAAAAAGATTGAGCAGTCGCACATGCTAACATGACAGCTGCAAGTCTGCGAAGACAATTAGAAGAGACAGAAAAGGAACTTGCAAGTGAGAAGGAAAAGAACAACATTCTAAGAGAAACTTCTCTTTCTCATTGTAGAAGTCTACACCTTGAAGAAGGAAAAGTAGCCACGCTCAAGAAGAAACGCTCCAGTCTACAAGATCAGCATAACATCCTTGTGCAACAGCTAAACCAAGTCCAGCAAACCATTCGAGGAATTCGTGCTACAAACCTGTACAAACGGCTAAAGAGAAAAGAACGTCAGCTAAACAGGAAGTGCTTGCTGCTCATGAAAATGAACGCTGAGCAAGAAAAGAACGGACTTTGCGCCACAAAGTAAAACTAGAGCAAACAAAGACTTCAAACCTGCGTAAAGAAGTGGGTAAGCTACGGACCAAACTTGAATCAAGACTGGCGCAGCATGAGCAGACAGTGCATGACCTGCTGAAGGAATGAAGGCCATCGTGGGGTCCAAACCCGCAAAGAAGGCTGTGAAGAATTCACAGATGATGTGAAAAAGACAACCATCGCCCTGATTGCTGCACAGGTGTCTGCAGAAAACTGTCCTCGTGTCATAAACACTGTTGCAAAATACCTGTTTGATGTGCACATCCCTCTGAGCAGTTTGCCATCAGAAAGAACTGTGAGACGCTATGCTGACCAGGGCCATGTTTTGGCCAAGATTCAAGTTGCTGAGGCTGTTGTGTCAAATACTTTTGACATTCATTCAGATGGTACTACTCGCAACAAAAGGAAATACATTGGGTACCAAGTGACAACATCAGAGGGGCCTCTCAGTTGTGGGTTTACAACAGTTGCTTCAGAAAATGCATCAACCCTGGTCGAAACTACCTTGACCATGCTGCAAGAACTCTCAGAGGTTTTCTGTCCTGAAGAAAAAGAACATTACTTCAGGCAGATTTTACAGAACATGTCTGGGGTCATGACCGACAGAGCTGCTGTCATGAAGAAATACAAGAAAGATCTTAACGTTGCTGTGCAGACTACACTTGGGACTCAAGAGTCAATTGAATTTCTGGGTTGCAATGCCCATTTTCTCTTGGGCCTAAGTTCAAAGAGCAACACTACCCTCACAGCCATCCAGAAAGAACGGGATGAGTCCAGAATTGGCAGAGATCTTGAACCCCAGTTTCAGCGCTTTTCCACTCCTGAGGCAGCAGCAGTTCGCTACATTCGCATGGCCTGTGAAGTACTGGGACCTCGTGGAGATGAAAAGTCAGGATGTCGAGATGCCTGGATTGCTTTCTGTGCTTTGAATGAAAAGCCATCTGTCATTTCAAGCTTCAAAGCAAACAGGTTCAATAACCTGTTTGAAGCAGCAGCAGCACTCACCTACCACCGAGATGACATCATCACCTTTCTGTGGGACTACATGCCGGACAAAAATAGCAAGCTACAGAGTGTCCTGGCTGATGCCACCAGTGACCAGGTTGCTGTCTACCTACTGACTTTGGCCTTGTTGTACTTCAGACTGACTGGGCCATACTGGCGGCTTCTAGGGTCCAGAACACATTATTTGGATTTTTACAAGCATGTGGTCCAGATGAAAGATCAGCTTGACCAGTGGAGTCAGAATGCCAGCACCATCTTCAGTGCAGAGTTGCCACCACTGTTTGCACAGCAAATGCAAGACTGTGCATCCTTCAGGGCTACCATCCAAGTTGCTGAAACAACAAAGCAGCAGATCATCGACATCTACCAGTCACTGTGTGGTGAGCTGATCACCGTGGTGGATCTGCAGCTGAGCGACTTTCTGCCTCAGGGACGCTACCATGCAGTCACTGATCCAGCAATGCGACAGAAGCTTGCCCATTCCCAGATAACGAATCTGCTGGGGGAGGCATGCTTCGGTGACCTTGATCTCTCTATCTACAGAAGACAGAATACATCCTGTCACCACCATGCCAGCATAACCATGCTGATCAGAAACAAGACAATGGACAGATGGTTCAGTGGTAAGACAGAGGAAGCCCAGGGAAAACTGCTCAAACTGTCTGCAAGGCATGGAAAGGAGCTCCGAAGACGACATCGCCAGGACGAACATGATGTTGTTGCCCAAACGAGACTCACCTTGGAGCAAAACAAGCAGCGACATGAAGACCAGAAAATGGCTCTGATGCAGAAGAAGAATGACATCATCAGAAGTCTGCGGCAGCACAGAGGTCCCTGTCAAACTCCAGATGATGTTGACCACCTGCTCCAGAGGTTTGGGCTACAGCGGGAACGGAGGGCAGCTCTACAGGTAGAAATGAACTACCACAAGTTTGTGCTTGGTGTGAAGTCTCCCCTGCTCTGTACAGCCCTCCCCAGCATCATCAGGCTTGCAGAGAACTTGAGGAACTACCTTGAAGGCCACTTGGTTGCAGTACAAGTTCCCGCAGATCCAGTGTGTGCAGGTTAGCAAATTTGAAGTGTTTTGGGGGCATTAGTTTAAAGAAGCAAAGCAAATTTAAAAAAAATAACACAGTAGCACTAGCAGTATGCAATATCAGCCACAATAATTCATTTTGTGCACCATCCCATATTAATTGCAGTATGACTCTACGAGTCTTATACTTGTGTCATTGCATAAAAAAAGTATAATTACAAGTCGGCACAATTCATTTTAAAGTTAACAAAGTGAACTAAATCAAGAAACTAGATTCAGTTTATTTGTTGTAATTGTTTTTGTTGATGCAGACTGCTGTCTTGATGAAATGGTATTTAGTCTGATCACTATATCAGTTGATAAAATGGTATTTAGTCTGATCACTATATCAGCAGATGGAGGCCCAGTTGAAGTGGCTGAACTGCAGCCAGCAGAACTAGTCCAGCCCCCCCTTCATCATGACCAGATGGATGTTGAAGATGGGAGAGACCAAGACTCGAGTGCCAATGAGGACTGCGCCCAACATGCTGACTGTGAAGATGGCAACATTTTTGGCGACTTCTTGTTTACCAAAACAGGCCAAAATGTTGCTGTCTACTATGATGATGATTTTCACATTGGCAGCGTTAGCAGCATTTGTACCCCAGAGCTGGCAGAAGTAAACTTTCTGAAGAAGTGTGCTGTTGTTAACAATACGTATGTGTGGCCTCTGAAGCCAGACCAAGCAGCAGTCCAGTGCCTCTTTGTGTTTGACTGTGACTTTGACATTGTAACAACCACGGGCAGGGTGTGGTCAGTCCCATCACATGATGTGTTGAATCTGAAGTACACTGTGTACAAGCAGAAATATTCATAATTTTCTGTACCAGAAAACGGTTGCTAGCTTCCTCATCTTACAATCTCAGTCTTTTTTGTGCTTAGTCTTTTTTCTGTGTTTATACAACCACTAGCTGTTTAAGAGTGCATTACTGCTGCTTAAGTTTTTACCAAGGTGCAGGCTACTTGTGTCACAGTTCTTTTTGATCATAATAAACCATCCTGTTTATTCATAAAGTTGGATATAGTCTTTTGGTGTTAACTACACACATATTTAAGAACTGTCATTTAGCTAAAGAAACAGCATGCAAAATTGAAAAGAAATCCATCAAGTAGTTCTGAAGTTAAAACCATTTTTAATTTGACACTGTTTTGCTGTGCCCCGCCCCGTTTTTCCGTTGTCCATTTTAAGGTTTTTGTCATATTTGATGTAAGATTGCTGCTAAAGTTGAACACTGAACCCTGCAGAAAAAATTCAGGGCCCGTTTACCTTTGTCTATAGAGTTATGAAACCTGATTTTTAGTACTTTATGTGTCTGGATTGCTGTTTGACAGTACCTTGAAAGTGGCTCATGTAATCGCAGCAGACAGAAATCAGTGATTTTGTCATTTTATAGTCTCTATAGAATACAGACTTTGGATCTGAATGCTGTTGTTGTTGTTATTATTGTGTGTCAGAGTGATCTAGATGTGAATTAGCATCTAGTCCTGTTGAAGACATGAGAGGATGGTGATCTGTGTACCAGCAAACTTGGAGGGATGTTAGATCTCGGAGGTTCGACATGACGTCACGTACTTGAACAGCCATATCTCAAAAGGTACCAAAGGAATATACTCTTTTTTTGTGGTAGTAGTCTTATGTTTTCCTGTAGTTTGTAAAAAGGTAAGTTACAAAAAATTTGAAAATAAATTAAATTTTGGCTGCCGGTACGGTTGTCCTCAGATGACCCAACACGGTTGACAGGATGTTAAATCCAGTTTTCAGTCTCTTTTACTTTCTGGAATTCTGCTTTCAAGAAAATGCTTACCAAAATGGGCTGCTGCTTTGACTGCAAGTTTTCAACAGTAACCGTTAAAGGGCCCAGAAAGGCAGTTTTGGTTTGCAAAGGAACGTTGAAAATCGACCCAATTATGAAAGTCTTGTGCATAACATGACCTTTAAATCTAATAAAATGTCACTGCCATGAAAGTAAGTATGTTTACGAAGGAAGAAATGCATGCCGATCAGGCCAAATTTTGTCTGCTTGTTTTAATCTCTAAATATGCGCGAGATCCATCCGTGATGTAGGTCCCTGACGTCACAAACAGACGCTGCGGCGAATGAGGCATATTTTTTGTAAAATACAACGAAAATGCCACATGAATGTGCAGCCGTGGGATGCAAAGAGCAACAGAACAAATGGTCGTTGCTGTCCTTTCATGCCTTTCCTAAAGATACCAGTCGAAGGAAGGCATGGCTGGTTAACATGAACCGTTTGGGGAGGCTACCAAAACGTTGTGGACACCTAAAATGCATGACCTGCTGTGATCCAAACATTTCCAGCCGCGCAATTATAGTGACCGGTCACAGATGAGTTCCGAGTTTGGGGCCTGTCATTCTGTATCTTGGGTCATTCAGCTGTTTACATAAAAACAAGGTACATGCATACATAGAATTAATGTGTTTCACCTTTGTAGTTTTGTACACAGCTTGAGTGTGTGTGTACTGGTGTGTACATGTAACTTGCAAGTTTTGTAACTCAGTAACGGTAAGGAGTGAGACTAAGAGAATAATCCTGGTGGTCAGTGCTGTGGTGTAAGTTGGTGTTTTATGCCCAGTCAACCGGTACGGTTATATCAGGGCGATGCTGTGGTGTACATGAGAGAAAATCTACTATAGTACAAATCTACAATAGTCATTTACTGATCATCTAGATGATCTACCACAATATGCATACTTAAAGTTAAACTTCAAGAATGGATGTGATTTTATTCCATAGGTGCTTGATCAAATGATGACACACCACACCAACACATTCACAACCGAGACAGAAGAGGATGGTGGTCAAGTCATCCATGAAGAACTGCCTGTTTCTCCCAGTGTAGATCATGTAACTTAAGAAATCCAGCTCAATGGGGCTTGCTCCATTTCCCGACACACACTCAGTCAGATTCCTCTTTTAACAAAAACAATATTTCAGTACTAGCACATCGCCAAATGCACAGATTGGCCTAGTAGTAGTACAATAGGCTAATAAATCTCATTGGAAGTGAGATTTGAAGTCGCGCATGATTATTTAGCACAACACTGCTTCTTCCTTCCACCGCCAGGGTTGGAATTCAAAATGCAGCTGCCACCAGCAAAAAAAAACAAAAAAAAACTAGTGGTGACCACCAGAAAGAATGGGAGGAGAAGTATGCTGGAATTATCAAGCCCTCGCCGAAGGATGAAGAACACACATACTGCATACCCCGCTACAAAGAATGGGAGGAGAAGTATGCTGGAATTATCAAGCCCTCGTCGAAGGATGAAGAACACACATACTGCATACCCTGCTACAAAGAATGGGAGAGAAATATGCTAGAATCATCAAGCCCTTGCCGAAGGTTGAAGACTACACACACTGCATACCCTGCTACAAAAGCATCAGGGTGGCATCATCGGGTGCATATCACCATATGACATCAAAGCCCATTTTGAGACAGCAAGCCATAACAATTAACATGACTAGTTTCAGATTTAATTATTTGTTAAAAAAATGTTTTAATGTTTAGGTTTTTAATTGATTTTATTTTCTGCAGGCTGGCCAAGACTACAGTCTCCGTCAGTCACATGACTTTTTCTCCAAAGTGACGTCGGTCTCGGGAGCCTGTGCGGTTGCCACCTTGGATTGATCATTGCACATGTATAGTGTGATCGACAAGAAACATCTAGTTATGCCAGCCTACTGTATTGCTGAAGGGCAGCAAATTGCAACAATTCACAAAGAACCCAAAGCATATATAACTATGCATGTGCTCCCGTGAAATCGACCCGCTGTGAGGAGAAAATGGATCAAATTTGTGCAGGTTAAACATGCTGACTTTGCTGCTGCGTCTCATCATACACGTTTTTGTAGCGAACACTTCGCAGTATGCAATTTCGCTAACTTCAAGGAATATGGCATGGGGTTTGTTTCAAAGTAGACTTTGGAGCAAGTAGGGGTGGTTTACCCCAAATGTATTATGAGCTTTCCCCTCTGTACAAAACAAAGCATGTAGGACTATTGCACACTGGGGCACAGGATCAGTGCCCTGCGCCATTTTCGGTGCTTTAACCCAAACCAGCCTCTTCCTTTCTTTGCCCCAGGCATTTGCGTACAGTTTTTTTCTTTTCTTTCACAGCCTTTTCTGCCATAGGCATTCGTGTTAAGACTTTCTCGTTGCCAGGTTCTTCTTTCTCCTACCCCAAATGTATCATGCGCTTTCCCCCTGTACAAAACAAAGCATGTTTAAACTGCACAAATTTGATCCATTTTCTCCTTACTGTGGAGTTCCATGTTTTCCAGTCTGTTTTGGTGCTTTGTGCATGGAATGGATGGGAATGCTGTTGGCTTCAAATTCCACTTTGAAACAAACCCCATGCTGTATTCCATAAAGCTAGTGAAATCGCACTCAGCGAAGTGTTCGATACACAAATGTGCATAAGGAGACGAAGCAGCAAAGTAAGCACGCTTAAAGTTAAACTGCACAAATTTTATCCATTTTCTCCTCACAGTTGAGTTCCATGTTTTCCAGTCTGCATTTGGGGTAAACCGCCCCTACTTGCCCCCCCCCCCCCCCCCCCCCGGGGTAAAGCGACCAATATTTTCTTTTTGTTTGAACCTTCTTACACACGAGTATAATTTGTTTGTGTTCATCAAGAGGTTTCGATTCAGCAAATTAAAAAAAAGAAAAAAGATTTTGGTCCTGGTTGGGATTTGAAAGAGTTGATCTGAGAGGTGTTATTTAGCTTTTCTCTTGGGCGGTGCACTTTGCCCCTAGTGACCCTAAATAAACCAGCTGCCCTCAGGATTCAGCTAAAGTTGCGTTACCTGATCAGACGGCAGCTGGCTCTTGTTCTTGTCAGCGGCATACCTGGCTTCAGCCTCATCAGGTTCAATGTAAAGTTTCCTTGTCATGCTTGGAGAGATCCAAGCTCATGTTGGCAGGCAACCCGACACCAGCTGCTCATCAGGTTCAATGTAAAGTTTCCTTGTCATGCTTGGAGAGATCCAAGCTCATGTTGGCAGGCAACCCGACACCAGCTGCTCATCAGGTTCAATGTAAAGTTTCCTTGTCATGCTTGGAGAGATCCAAGCTCATGTTGGCTGGCAACCCGACACCAGCTGCTCATCAGGTTCAATGTAAAGTTTCCTTGTCATGCTTGGAGAGATCCAAGCTCATGTTGGCAGGCAACCGGACACCAGCTGCCATCAGGTTCAGTAAAGTTTCCTTGTCAGCGGGAGATCCAAGCTCATGTTGGCAGGCAACCCGACACCAGCTCTCATCAGGTTCAATGTAAAGTTTCCTTGTCATGCTTGGAGAGATCCAAGCTCATGTTGGCAGGCAACCCGACACCAGCGCTCATCAGGTTCAATGTAAAGTTTCCATGTCATGCTTGGAGAGATCCAAGCTCATGTTGGCAGGCAACCCGACACCAGCTGCAAACAGGTTCCAGAAGCCTAGCTCACATTCACTTCAGCGGCAGACCTGGCTTCAGCCGCATTAAACAGTGTTAAGCTTCCTCATCACGTTTGGAGACAACCCGCTCGGAGACAACCCACATTCATGCTGGCAGCCAAACGGACACCTGCTCTCGCAGTCGCAGGTGCCAGCTGGTCACGTCACCCAACCAGGTGACACCTAGTTCATGTTCACATCAACGGCAGACCTGGCTTCAACCGCATTAAACACAATGTTAAGCTTCCTCATCACATTTGGAGACAACCCGCTCGGAGACAACCCACATTCATGCTGGCAGCCAAACGGACACCTGCTCTCGCAGTCGCAGGTACCAGCTGGTCACGTCACCCAACCAGGTGACACCTAGCTCATGTTCACATCAGTGGCAGACCTGGCTTCAGTCGCATATGAATCAATGTAAAGTTTCCTCGTCATGCTCAGAGATGACCCACTCGAAGGCAATCCACACTCGCACTGGCAGCGAAACAGACACCAGCAGCACTTAGGATCAAGCCAAAGCCATGTCGCCTGAACAGGCGACAGCTAGCTGAAGTTCATGTCAGCAGCAGATCCGGCTTCACCCGCATTTGGCTCAATGTAAAGTTTCCTCGTCATGCTCAGAGATGACCCACACTCATGTTGGCAGCGAAACCAACACCAGCAGCACTTAGGATCAAGCCAAAGCCATTTTGCCTGATCAGGCGACAGCTAACTGAAGCTCACGTAAAGTTTCCTCGTCATGCTCGAAGACAACCCACATTCATATTGGCAGCCGAACAGACACCAGCTGCACTTAGGATCAAGCCAAAGTCACGTCATCCGACCAGGCGACAGCTAGCCTACGTTCATGTCAGCGGCAGACCTGGCTTCAGCCGCGTTAGGTTCAACGTATAGTTTCCTCGTCATGCGGTTGGGCGTCAGCGGCTCCATCCTGTGCACCTTACGTCGATGCGCGGCCAAGTTGCCCGTGCTGGAGAACTTGCGCCCGCAGACCTGGCACCCGTATGGCTTCTCCCCGGTGTGCACCCGCTTGTGGTCGTTGAGGCCCCGGGGACGGGTGAAGGCCGCGTCACACTGACTGCACTTGAACGGCTTGCTGCCGGTGTGGGTGCGCAGGTGGGCGTTGAGGCGCGTCCTCTCGCGGTAGCGCATCCCGCATATCTCGCAGCAGTAGGGCCGCTCCCCGTTGTGGTACAGCAGGTGCTGGGCCAGGTAGTTGCGGAAGAGGAAGGTCTTGGGGCAGTGCGGGCAGGAGAACTGCCGGGGCGCGCTGTGTCGCTTCAGGTGCATGTCCAGCAGCTTGACCGACTTGCCGCACAGGTGGCACACCTTCCAGGTGCAGAGGCGCCGGTGTCTGTACATCTGCTGCCGGTGCTCGAACGTCATCCCGCACGTCTCGCACACCAGCGCCTCCAGCTCTGCCCTTCTCTTCTTCAGCCTCTCGCCACCGCTGCCGTCTCCCGCCCCCTGGCCTGCCTCTCCATCAAGGGCTGAGTCACTCACAGTGTTGACCTGAGCTCCTGTCTGCGTCACTCTTCTTCTCCGACCTCTCCTGGAGCTGGGTGGTGTTTTGGTGGAGCTCCTCACAGCGAGAGGGGCCAGAGCTGGAGGCAGCTCCGCTGTGGGGTGCTGGGTCGTCATGTGATTCAACACGGACATTCTGGACGACAGTTTCTTGCCGCACACGATGCACACCAGCGGAATCTCGGGGTACTTCCTGGGTCGCCCCCGACCAACATGTGGTGGAGGCCGTGGCGGTGAAGCTGCCTGTTCATGTGGCTGTAGAGTGACCTCCCCTCCTTCCTGACTCTGTGAAAGTGACGAATCTCGATCATGGAAGCTGGAGTCTGAGGAGTTGCACATTCTATCTGCATCCTCAAATAGACACTGCCGTTTCGTGGTGCCCTGGCCAGCAATCTGGTCTTTCATTTGTTTTTGTAATGTGGGCTCTTCTTTGAACACTTCCTCAGAATGGCCATGCACAGTCTGCTGTTTGCTGAGCACTTCAGGACACTCACCACCGCTAACTCTTGACAAACGAGCCTTTTCAGCTGAGCTGCAGTTCCGTCTGCCATAGATCCTGGAAGCGACACTGTCCTGCAAAGAAACCAGACATCACAGCAAGCTTGTATCAAGTATACATCGAGATAAGAGTCTGCTTGTGTCACGTACATCCAGATGGTAGTCTGTGTTATGTACATCCAGATGACTGGTGTCATGTACATCCAGATGACACTGTCATGTACATCCAGATAACCGGGTCATGTATATCAAGATGACAGTGTTTGCATCACATACATCAATGACAGGTGTCATGTACATCCAGATGACATTGTCATGTACATCCAGATGACCGCATCATGTATATCAAGATGACAGTGTTTGCATCACATACATCAATGACAGGTGTCATGTACATCCAGATGACATTGTCAACGTCATGTACATCCAGATGACAGTGTCATGTATATCAAGATGACAGTGTTTGCATCACATACATCAATGGCAGGTGTCATGTACATCCAGGTAACAGTGTGTCTGTGTCGTGTGTGTATTAAATGTTCCAATTTTAACTTTTTGTGTGTTGCTTACTTTCTGTCTTTTTAATTTTACTTCATGCTAGCAGTCACATTTTTTTCTTCTTTTAAACCCCGCTGTCAAGCAAAATTAAACTTGGCCAGCCTGTGGGCATGTGCTGAATACCTGAAGCATCTCACAATACAACATGGATTTTCATGGGGTTATAAATGTGTGTTGATTACCTGAAGCATTTCCTCATCCTTGTCGATGCCACTGTCACCAAGCGCAGACACCTCACCGCCCTCAGCTGCACCCTCTGCACTGGACTCACTCTTCACAACTCCGCAGTTCATGCAGGACAGCCTGAGGGGGGACTGACATGTCACACAGACACCACGAACTGAAGATGCACCCGTCACCTTGTCATAGCTGTAACATTAAAAAAAAGGAGTGTGACAGACATGTCACATCATAGCTACAGTGTAGCACAGGGCAAAGAGCCGCTCGTAAATGACGTGTCATCACTGCTGCAGCACGGGTCAGGACAAAGAGTGCAACTGTCATGCCACTGCTGTAGCAGAGGACAAAGAGTGCAACTGACATGTCATGCCATAGCAGTATAGCTGTAGAACACAGGACAAAGAATGTGACCAACACGTCATGCAAAATACAACACAAACTGTAACAAGTGACATGTCATGTCATAGCTATAGCACAGGACAAATAGTGACTGACATATATATCATAGCTATAACAATGGACAAATAGTGACTGACACATAACTGTAATATGGGACAAATCTTACCATGAAGACATAAAGGTTATATATAACACAAGACAAACAGTTTGACTGACAGTGTCATGCCTTGCCTTGTCATAGCTTTAAGTTGTAACACTGAATAAACAGTGTGACTGCTGTCATATGACAGCAACACAGGACAAATGGTATGACTGACACATCATGTCGTAGCTGCAACATACAGGATCAAAACACATAAAAGGTTTAAACGAATGCTTATTTATAAATTTCTTATGTCACAGGCACACAGTCTGAAATGTTTTGGGGGTAATCCCCTTTGACTTTGTCAAGCTATAAAATGACACTTAGCCCACTTGGCCCCAGACCGCCCACTCTTTTGCCTTACAGCGCAACCCCAGACTGCCCGGTAGTGACCAGCTAGCAGACGTTCCATACTAGTATCTCGGCTTATGCAAATAGGAATGGGATTCTTGCGAGACTTGTAGCCTCGTTTCCGCTATTGTTTACTACTTCCAATGATGTCCTTTTTTTAAAGTTTGGTGGAGTCTGAGAGATTGTGAATTTTCAAAGCTGCGAGATGGACACGCAATAGATGCATGAAAATAAACAAAAGCCCTATCGTTAGCAATGGCATCGGAGCTTCATCCTTTGACATTTGAACTGTACTTTTGGCTCAGTCACTTACCGTGGGCACCCTAACAAACTCACAGAGCTTCATCTTTGGAGATTCAAACTGGAAATTTTGCAAAGTCGGTTACCCCGTAGGTACCCCAAAACCTGACACGCAGATGCGGACATTTGTGACTCGGGATTTTAGTTTTTAGTTTTAAGTGAGAAAAAAAATCTAAACCTGTTGGGTATACCTACAAGAACACTGTATTCACAAACTGGGGAAAATATGAAGTGAACTGAAACTTTTGTTTGGTGTTTATTTTATTAAGTTGTATTCCGGGATCGCTTGACACAGTTACTTCCCTTCACATGGGATTTCATCCAAAAAGGGCAGCTGATGGTCTGGGGCCAAGTGGGTTAAACAACAGTTAAAAGGTTACAAATGATGAAAAATTAGATGGGAAGGGAAATAACTCATCTTTTTTTGGTTGGGCTGTTGTTTTCCTGTGGAGTCACCAGTGCTTGGAAGAGAAGAAAAAAAGAAGTCTAACCAAAAAAAGATCAGTTATTTTGCTTCTCATCTAATTTTTCATTGTTTATAACCATTTGTCATTTTGTAGCTTGACAAAGGGGATTACCCCGAAAATTTGCAGACTGTGTGTCTGTGTCATTATAAATTAGCATTCTTTTGAACCTTTTGTGAGTTTAGATCTTGTTTTAGAACGCTAGCAGTCATTCTTGTTTAAGATTTTTGCAATGCACAGGACAAACAGTGTGACTGTTACATCTTGTGATGGCTGTAAGTGTAACGCAGGTCAAATGGTGCGACAGTCACACCCATCACCACGTAACAGCTGTAACAGCAGACAAAGAGTGTGGCTTCAGAAATGTGACATTATTATAGCTGCACCACACAACAAAACAGCACGATCAATTCACAATTAATTATATTAATAAGAGGCTAGGAAGAGACACACAGAAAACAAAACAAAACAAAAACACAAAATCCCATTACTGATCCATAAGGAAGCAGGCAATGCCCTCGTCATCGGCCAGCTTCTGAGTGACACCAATGTGGTGCCAGCGGTAGTACGTGGAGCTCTGTGCCAGCGCCATGTTGAACGTGAACACATCAGGCAGTTCTTCCTCTACTTCCTTCTTGTCCATGGGTGCTGCTGCCTGGGCTATTGTTGCCTGCCACGTCAGCTGCAAGCGGACAGGACGGAGATGTGAGTTTTTTTTTCTCTTCCAAGCACATCGTTGTGGGGCTTTAGTTTTATTCAGAACAGCATGCATCTATCCATTTCAATACTTTTCATTCACTCGCTCAGACTGCTTTATATAACAGTCACACTTAAAGTTAAAGATGGCTGCTTCATGTCCTGGTTATTAATATTATACAAATTATTTACACACATTTTTGGCAGATCTTAATTATTACATCTGTGGGTGTGATCTGCACATTTCAGAAATATAAGCTATAATAAAGATTGCATTCACTGACACTGTAAGTATAAACTGTAATATTCACCTGCATGCATTCGTCTGTGTGAACGTGCTTGAGCGTGTGATGTGATGGTTACGCACACTGGTACAATACATCATTTACATGCCAAACATGGTACGAATTTGTCTGTTTAAATTGTGAAACTGAAAGTTAAGGAACTTCTATTGTTCTAATGTATAGTGTATAAAAGTTGGAACCTGTGGCAATGGATTGGATGGCCGTACACATTGTGGCATAGGCTACAAGCCAAATGGCGTGAAGTCAGCTGTTTAAATTGTGAAAGTAACTTCTGTTGTTCTACAGTCGTAACAGTGTGTGAAACTGAAAGCTGGAACCTGTGGCAATGACTGTACAGTTTGGCAATGGCTGGACACATTGTGGCAATCATGCAACACTGGCTGTACACATTGACCATTGTGGCAGGTATACTTATTATATATACTGGCAATAGCTGTAAACATTGTGGCAATGGCTGTGAACGCCATTTTGGGTTACAACTATCCGAATAATTCAAACAGGTTCATATAAAGCCTGTTCGTAACTGGGCGAATGTTTGTTTGCCGAACATACTACGGACAGTTTGACAAACTATGATTCGTTTCTTAATTGAATTTTTTGTTCACCGAACATGGTTCGGACAGTCCAAACTTTACTTCATTCTCAACTGATGAGATGCAAGCTTCGGCCCGAACTTGCGGCAGACGCGCAGCAGACAGCATGATCGAAAATGTAGGCTAAAGTCAAGTCATGTCAAGTCAATATACTTTCGTCATCCCTCACAGGGTAATTCAACTAACTACTATTTCATTCTGGGTCTCCGAGACAAGGCTGCACCTCCCACAAGTCAACAAATAAACAAATTCCCTCCAATCGAGTGAAGAACCTAGTGACACCATCATCCATTTTTATTTTTTCTTCATCCACAGAAGAGCTCTGCTCTCAGCCAATCAGAGGCAATGATCGTTGAATAGGGCGAATGTTCCCAGAACATGTTGAGCGAAGCTTTTTGGACCCTGAATATAGCTTTGACGAATACTTCCAACTAGGTTTGCGAAGAAAAGTTGGCCCAATTAAGAACCAAAACTTCCAACTAGGTTCGCGAACACTGAAACATTCGCCCAATTAAGAACGGGCTTAATGCTAATATAGACTACTTATCTAGCAAGTAAAACAAAAATTTGCAACAGAAAGTGAGCTGCATCTGACCTGTTACTGTTAGCATGCCATAAGACAAGTAGTGAAGTACAGTATGTATCTTTTATGTGCTCCTTAGAGCGAAGCTTTTTGGACCCCGAATATAGCTTCGACGAATACTTCCAACTAGGTTCGCGAAGAAAAGTTCGCCCAATTAAGAACCAAATCGGTTCGCCGAATACTTCCAACTATGTTCGCGAAGAAACATTCGCCCAATTAAGAACGGGCTTTAGACGTTCGAGTCTTTGACCTAGTTTCGAATAACGACGTACACGCTTCCTCAGAGTCAATGTCGTTACTAATGCTACTTTTTCACCTGTTTGATTCTGATATTTCTTACTCTTGCTCTTAGACTTACTGTCTTAGTCTTACTTTCGGCCTCATTCACTGCTTAAAGTTAAACAAATAGTAGTCTGAATGATTGTGAATGTGATGTTTATAACTCAAAATGGCATTTAAAATGTCCAAGGCATTTCTGATGGCCTCCTTGGGTATTACGGTACCCCAATATTCTAAGCTTATTGCAATACTAGTTATTTGTTTTCAAACCCCTTAGCCGCTTTTTACACACCAAGAAATGCTTGACATACCTCCTACCCTGCCGTCAGAGCGCAAACTTAGAGTGGCAGGTAAAATGTCATTATACAAAGCTGTTAAAATTCAATCCGGTATCATTTTCCCGCCCCCAAATTGCTGTGCCAAAAACATTTTTTTTAAAAATTATATCGCTTACTACAAAATACGACATCGGAAAAGGTGGAAAAAAAGCCAAAACAAGATTACCTTACAGTCAATAGTTTTAACGTTTTGGCTCAGCAGAATGTAATTTGGAATTCGAAACTACAACTTGAGAGTTGAATACCCTCGGGGAAGTTCGTTTTGTCTTTTTACCACTTCCCAGCAAAACTGAAACTCTAGCCACGCGCCTTTGCGGCGCGGTGGGTGTGTGTGTGTGTGTGTGTGTGTGTGTGTGTGTGTGTGTGAATCAATAACTATTCTATGTTCTGCTAGTTTTTTTGTTGTTGTTTTTAAACCACCTAATCGGTTACACCGCAGAAAAGAAACTGTAGCCCCACTGACTGACTGTGAGTGACGTACGTTGTCACTCCGCAGTGTAGTGACCGTGCATATATATGCCATAGCCGTACATTATTTGAGTTTTAAAGCCACCGAATTAATATAAATGTACACTTGCAAGTTCAAGTCAGTAGTGATGACTCAGTACTGCGCCATGGCCGTTATGACTCACTGACGCAGTGTTGTCGTTGCTGCTCAGTACTGGATCGGTCAGATTTTGCGGTACCCAGCGACAATTACAGTAATCACACACGAGACAACACCGGATAAAGCGCAAATAGTTTTGAGAGCATCGTGGGTGAGATAGTGACGGCCGGCCAGAACTGATTGGACGGCGCTCGACTAACGGATAGCAGCTGAGCTTGATACATGTACGGGATACGCCGTTCAGTGGAAAGTGCGAGTTTCATCAAAAGTGACACCTAAGCCGTCCGGACACGGCAGTGTGTGCGTGCGTGTGTGTGTGTGTGTGTGTGTGTGTGTGTGTGTGTGTGTGTGTGTGTGTGTCGGCGCGCGTGCGTGCGTGTGTGTGTGTGTCAGTGTGTGTGTGTGTGTGTGTGTGTGTGTGTGTGTGTGTGTGTGTGTGTGTGTGTGTGTGTGTGTGTGTGTGTGTGTGTGTGTGTGTGTGTGTGTGTGTGTGTGTGTGTGTGTGTGTGTGTGTCAGTGTGTGTGTCATGTGAGGACTGACACTGTGAAACTTCAGTTCGCTGAGCAATACACAAAATTTGATGTTACTGTTACTTTCGAACTGGTCACAACTCACATAGTTTCAACTTTTTAGGTCACAACTCAAAAGGACTAAAATTGTGGTGCTGTATCAGTTCCGGCCGGCAGTATCGTTGAATAGTAATAGTTCCTAGTCTTTTTGTCCATTTTCATTCCCTCACAAATGATTCAGTGGCCGCCTCAGTTTACTGGCTTTGTCGCCTTTAGCTGTGCACAGTTTCAACTGACAAGCACCGGACCGTTTGGTGTCTATCACGTTTTTGTTTTTAACATGATTTTTTAAATTTTAGTGGTAATACGGGCTTAGTTATTGAACGGCTTATTCTCAGTGGCCGGCTTCTGTTATGCGTCATTATCGGTGCGTTTCCGTGCCACCATCCTGATGATGATGATGATGATGAGGAAGTGATGCTTAATGTCCTCAGATGTCAGTTGACATATTAGGGACAAGTTGTGACCAATGCCGAAGCACGGTTCAATAATTCTTTACGTCCGTCCACGGAAACCAGAAGGCTCGTTAGGACGGACAGGACGGCCACCTCGACTCTCACACAGCTCCTGAACTATGCCACCATCCTTTGGGCTATGTGTTATAAATACGTGGCAAAATATTCAACGTGCGATTTTATTTTTGTGCACGCACATCACGACTCAGTCACTCAAGTTGTTTGGACAGAGTCTGCACGTGTTGACTCCAAGCACTGGTTTACGACAACCTGTGGAAGATGATGCCGGAAAGCGATGCTCGGAGTGTGGTGTTGACTGTGTCGACTGAAAAGACGACCATTCTGGGTTTTTTTAAAAGAAGAAAAAAAAGCAACAAAAAGAATTTGAATACAAATAGTCGATGTATTAAAAATTAGTATTAGTAGCTGACTGTACAAAAATTAATGGACTTCACTTTTAAAGTATAAATCGTGACGACAATGGGTGTAGGAATCCAGGGCACCGGCAGTGGCACGGTGGTGTAAATTTCCGATCAGTCCAGAGGCCAACACCCAAAGAGTGCACTCGCAAAAAAGTGTGTCAGAAACCAGACAGTGACCAGAAACCGACATCTATACTATGAAATGAATAATTTTTATTTTATATTTTATAAAACCCTGAAACCTCCAAATGTACTTACGTAGAGCTCACCAATGTTGCATCTGACAATTACTTATTTCTATCTAGAGTGATGTCCCTTCGTTCATTGATGCGCATCCTGAGGAAGGCGGCAATCCGAAGCGAAAAATGAAAATACCCACGTGGAGAGATTGCTCCCCGAATATATCCCGCATGGTCAGAAGTTGCTTGCTAATGCTACCTAACCAGATATGACTTTTATTTCGCTGACTGAAACATTATCCAGCCTTGAGTTAACACTCAACCCCAGATCACATCCTCACCATTCTTTTCCTGAGGTAAGTTTTTGTTTTACTCGCGTTTGCTGTTCAAAAATGAAATGCTCGCTCGGAGTAAGCCAGGTTTTCGTCTGAAACTTGGTTTTATTCTTCGTCTTGTTGTTAGTTGAATGTTCAGCTCTTGACTTTCGTGTCAGGGCTTGACATTAACTTTATTTCCTACCTGCCTTGTAGCTGTAGGGCATGTACTGATGTAGAGGAAAAATCAACTTGGCCCGCACTATGTTTTGGTTGTCCGAACTTTTCACTAAACGCACTAACATTGTAACATTCTAACAACAAAGTGAAACAACTGTCCACAGTTTTATGTCTGTTCTGAAAATTCATGCAATCTACTGGGGTAATTTGCTGTTTCAGTTTTAATTTCTAATTTAATTGCTCTGACTTGGCATTCAGTTATTTAACTTATTAATATTATTATCAGCAGTTTAAATTAGAATGTTATTCAGCCTCAGATTGTCAGAGTTTTTCAATGTCATGTACATAAGCCAACGTTCATGCTCTGAAAAGGATCTCAGAGTATATATATATATATATATATAATATATATACATATATATATTATATATATATATTATTATTATTTTTTTAATTATTTTTTTACAAACTTGATTAATATCTAAACAGGATAAACAAAATACAAAACAAATAAAATACAGTACTACCACTATTAATAGTAATAGCGCAAAATAGAGAGAGAGAGAGAGAGAGACAGTTACAGTTACAGTTGAGAAAAAAATCACCTGCCTAGCATCATGAAGATGGGTTGCCTGACAGCTGGGTCTACCTGCCCTGGGTAGTCCTTAATGTCAAGCCCTGCTTGTACAGCCAGTTGGTACAGTACTGAAACTTTCAGTGAAAGGTACACGTATCCTCTGTCCCTGTCAGTTTTCATGATCCTACTTGTAGTTGTAGTGATGTTGACAGTTCCTGAAGTCACACAGCAGTGACACGTGATACTACCATTTTCTTAGACGAATAATAATTCTCACGCCTGTCTGTTTGTTTTGAGTTTGAGTAGGTTGCCCTGAACCCACACTCTGAGCATCATTTTCTGGTACCTTCCTCCAAACTCTGCCAGAACTGGTTGCAACATTGAGAGGGTACTTGTTATCTCTGTGCAGCTGTCCACCGATGCGGTCAGCACCCTCTGAAAAGTTTGGGTACTTGTACAGTCGTAGCAACATACGCCAAAACATGCACATAAACATGAGATGCATTCACCCTGGGTAAAAATAAAAAGTTCTGTCTTGATTTTGGTTTTATTTGTGCTGGCATAAGCAATGCGGTCGGCTATAATTAGTATAAAAGAAACGTCTGAGAATAACTTGAGCTGCCTGTTACAAACTCGCTGCTGTTATTTAAGCACCATCGAAAAACTGTTTGTTACAATTTTCAAGACCTGGGGTGTAATCAGATTATATGGCTGTGGTTGGAGGAAAGATGTCGTAAACCAGTGCCTGGCGTGTACCCAGAACCCTCCCCCTGGCCTGACAGTGACAGCCTGTAGACTTGAACCTCATTCCCTGTAGCTGTAGCGCTTGGGTTAAATCTCATGCTCGGCGTAATAATAAGTGATTTCTGCCTTTGCCACAGGCAGTACCATTACCACTGCGACACGACTAGCTATGGACTGGAAGGAAGTGGACAAAGAACCGCCTGACGTGTTCATGATCCAGGTGGTGTTGGCGCAAATCTCCACGTGCTGCTGCTGGTGCCACATCAGTGTCACGCAGCAACTGGCTGATGACGAGGGTATTGCCTGCTTCCTTACGGATCAGTGAGGGCGTTTTGTGTGGACATAAACGTACCACGTTGGTATTTATAAATCTAATAATTGTGGATGTTCACCTGGTTGTGTATAAATGTAAGTGGCTTTGGCCTAGTCACAGGCTTGTGGTGAGCTATTGTGTGGGGGTGTCAGTGGTTTATTTTGCATCTAAAACATGCTTTTTGTGCTGACTTAAACATATCTTGCTGGTATTTATCAATATAAAATAATAATTTTGGATGTTCCAGCAGCTGGCTGTGTGTACAGTTTTTGTAAGTCGCTTTGGCCTAACAGTGACCAGTTGTGTGAGAGGTTTTTTGGGGGGTCATTTTCTTGTGCATATTTGTGACCCTGGCATGTACTGATGTAGGTACTGGATGTTCACCTGGTTATGTGTAACTCACTAACTGTGAATCATTTTGGCCTGGCAGTGAGCTGTTATCGCCGTGTGAGACAGGTTTATTTTGCATCAGACACATGGGTTTGTTTGTGCTCAGATAAACATATCATGCTGGTATTTATACATGTAATAATTATGGATGTTTGCCCGACAGCTGGCTGTGTGGCAAGTTTCTGTAAGTTGCTTTGGCCTAGCAGTGAGCAGTTGGTTTTTGCATCAAAAATGCATTTTTTTCTGTACTGATGTAGGTACTGGCAGGTCAAATTTAAGGCCACATTGGAGGGTCAGAATCATTACCTGGTAACACTCACAAATGCTTGCCAATCTTTCCTGTTTTGGGGTAGAGTGTTATTCAACTACCTGGTGTGGATTGGTAATAAGCAAAAATGTTGCACGTCTCATATTTTTTTGAGAAAAAAGTATTTAAAAACATGTACTGTAATTTTCCTTGAACTTGTGGCTGAAATACAACATTGGCTGATGAAACACTAATTGGAAGATGGCTACCACCGGCTGCACTCGCCTCTTATCTGTATTAGCCGGGCAGACTGCAACTTGCAGTGCAATGTCCAGTGAAAACTGTGCAGGCTGTCCAAGGCAGTTCAAACTGCTATCTTGTGTTACTTCTAACTTTTAACGGGGCCCAAACTCAAAAAGTACTAATAGCACTTTAATGCGGTTTAAAATGCCCCAAAACTGTGGACCATTATCTAATCTTTTTATCTACCAAAGTTAGACTTGACATGGGACCAGGGTGTCAGACCATCCGGTGTAACACCCACTAGAACCTTCACTGTGTTGCTGTGTTTGTAGGTAGAGAAACTTGCCTTTTGTGACGGCGGATTTGATGGCTGTTTCACACTGACCTCTGTAACAATCATCTACAAGTACAACCACTCTGGTAGTGGGAAACTTTGAAATCTGCTTGGCAATAGTGCTGCACAAGTCTACGTTCTGGCCACCAGTTAATTTTTTGCTGCTGACAGTAACAGAAGTTTATCCATGTGTAATGGAGTGGAGTGGTAGACTACAGGCAGCGGAATCCAACCATTTGTAGATGGGCACCAGGCTCTCGGCAATGTCGCGGGGTAGAGGCTTAGAGTGCGGTCTTGGTGCTGCACTGCCGGCTTCAGCTCTCTTGTAGAAGCACCAAGACTGTCTCCCAGCGGGACACCGTTCATGATGTGGGTCATCATCAGTGCTGAGAGTGTGGAAGAATGATGCCCACACAGCGTCTTCCATGGCTTTCAGATTCCCTGCATTGTCCTTTATTGCCCGGCCATAGTAGTTGGTCAACTTCTTGATGCGGTCATCTGTCAGCTTGCCACGGCCTCCAATCGGCAATTTCTGGGCTTTCCTCTTTTCAACAAGGGTCCGAAGAGCTGTTCCCATCCTTTTTGTCACATGGTTGACACACTCAATCTTCTTGATGCTGACTTCAGGTCCGTATGGGTGCAAACTGTCAACTTTGCCATGAGCTTTGCCGTCTCCGTCGCCAAGCATTTCCATGTACTGGAAATTGTGGAGCTGCAGGGACCGTCCCCACATTACCACAGCTGCCTCAGTCTCCATGGCTGCAGAAGAGCAGTTTGTAGTTTTCTGGCAATGGCTTTCATGCTTTCTGAACCATTCCACGTATCCTGGAGAGTCTACTTTTGGCCCAAGTTCACATGCCAAACAATAGTTTGACAAGGTGATGAAGTCCAGAATTAGGCCAGAAAAACCCTCAATGACTGTGCTATGCTATGCCTGTGTGCGAGCAGCGGCCTCGTCTGTGCCAGCTCCCATCAAAAGAAACAGACACCTCCAGCTGCCCATTAGGGGTTGGCTCTCCAATCTTCATTTCTGCATACATTTCACGGACAAGGTCAGCAGCCTCTTGCAGATGAGAATCAGCAGCTCGATGTACCCCAGTGTACAGTGTCTTCTGGTAAAACTGCCAGGTCTTCTGGTGCATAGGAGGTGGCATATTGAGCAGGGCAAAAAACCGGCTCAGTTGGGTGAATCCAATGCCGTTCACAGCTGCCGCAGAGATGATGCGTCTGTTGATGTCGTGGCCGGTGTGGGCAAGTCCTGTCTTCTGGGATGTCATGGTCTGGCCCAGGACTCCTCTACAATGGCTGCACTTGGCGGTGAGGTGGCAGGCAGAACCCATGCGCCGAGACTTGTCTTCTGAGACCACAACCTGGAAAAAAATAACAGTGTGTCACTATCTGTGAACTTGCCAATTTTCATTTCTTTTTCTGTGGATACATAATCTTTGCTCATTGCAACTGTACAAACCTGTGTTGACCTGGGAGGGGGGGGTGGGGGTGCAACCATGTCAGTAACACCAAATTCTTTTAAAAATTTTTTAAAAACCCCAATTTATTTTTTCCTTTCAAGCAAGTTGGGAACAAACAAAATTTTTGGGGGGGGGCCAGTAAAAGGGGGGAAAAACCCTTTAATTTGAAATAAATTTTTTCTAAGGGGTAAGGGGGGGGAAGCCGCATTTAAAATTTTTTTGTTTTTAGTCTACCCCCTTTTGGGGCCCCCAAAAAATTTAAAAAACAAAAACACTTCGGGGTTTCGCCCGTTTGACCCCCCACAACCCCGAAAGCCAAACCCCGTCCTCCGAAGGTGGCCCTTCAGAACAATTGAAAGTTCACCCCCAGGGTGGGTTGGGTCCCGAAAAACCCGGGGTTTTCTGGCCTTTTTTCTCTTTTTTTTTCCGGGTTTGCTTTTGGGGGAACCCCCTCAGGGTTCCCTAACTTTTGGGTTTTTTAAAACGGGGCCCGGGGGAAACCCCCTTTCCCCACAGAAGCGTGTTCGGTTTTGGGAGGGCCCCCTTTTGGTGGGGGAAAGACTTTTCCCCCTGCCCGAAACATTAAAAATTTCGGGGTTTTGGGTTTTAAAAACTGGGGATTTTTTCCGTTTTTCCTTTTTCCCCGTTTTTTTTGTGCACAGTCCCAAATTTTTCCATTTTTAAAGGATGGATTAAATTTGGCAGCTTTCAAAAATGCCACCGGGAAAACCCAATGGTTTTATTGAACCCCGGAAATTTTCCCGAACCCCCAAAAACCTTCCCCCCCCGATAAGGAGGGGGTCCGCAAAAAAACACGACCCGCACCAATAAAAAGGCCCTTCTTGTACCAAAAAATGAATTTACAATTTGTTTCCCGAAAAAAATTTTCTTTTCCTTTTTAAATTCTCTTTTCTGCCCCTAAAATCGTTTCAAACCAAAAAAAATGAGCCAAAATTTTTTATTTAAAAAGGTGGGAATTTCCTTGGGGTTTTAAAAAAAACAGTTGGGTTAAAAAATGAACCGAAAAATAAAGATAAAAATTTACTAAATTTTGGATTTTTGTTTTTCTTTTTTAAAATTTTTTTAACCCCGGGCCACCCCAAAACAAAAAAAAACCTTTTTTTGAAAAAAAACAAAAAAATTTGGAGAAAAAAACTCCCAAAGGCATTTTAAACATTCAAAGAAGAATTTAGGAAAACCCAAAAAAATTAAAAAAATTTAATTTTTAAAATAAAAACGCACCCCTTGTGGAAAAATTTAATCGGGGGTCAAAAAAACAATTCATTAAAACAAATTTTTAAAAAGGGCTTGCCTTTGCAAGCGACGGCTAAAAAAAGAAAGACCTAGCAAGGCATCGGCTCTGGTTTAGCTCGATCCTGCGTCTAAATAAGCAACACGTACACATTCTAAGATCCAATAGATGCCAAATTATATTATACATAGCTTGGTGAATAAAAAAGGAAGTAGGTAAACAAACATACAACACGACCTATACCCCTAAACACTGTTACAGATTTGAAACTAGGGCCCTAAAATACTCCAAACATTCACTATTTATGTTGTCCTACCTATGTACCTAAAAATCAAATGCCCTGAGATAACTGTAATTGTTGGCTGGGCATAAAACACCAAATTACTTACTTACCTGAAAATAATGACTGGGTGTAAAACACCAACTTACCTACTTACCTAAAAATCAAGAAACAAGTCTGGGTTACAAACACCAAATTTGGTGCCAGACTCAAAGTTCTGCAACCGATTAAGTTTGCAAATCCCAAATCCATCTTATCTAAGCCCAGTGACATTGGGTATGCCTTGCATTGCAATTTTTTTTCCGTTTTGTGATGTCTACCCCTCTCTTTGCGGGCATCTTCACCCATTCAGACACATGTCTAACTAAAACATCAGTCACTCTCGTGATTGTGCGACTCGCTGTCACTTGACCTAACCCTGATCAATTCTCCGACAACGTCCTGGAATGTACCCGTGGCATAAAACCGCAAGGTAAGAAGCACCTGCAGAACAACGTATGCAAGCTCATCTTCCTCAGAAGCTGTCGGTTCGAGGATCGCATAGCGATGAAACCTGAATTTCTGGAATACCTTGTCATCATTATATATTTCCAAGCGGTGTTCTGTTGCAGGGGAACTGCCCTCTTTTAGTGGTGAGACCCCTAAGTCTTCTTGGCATTTGGATTTGACATGGGACCAGGGTGTCAGACCACCCGGTGTAACACCCACTAGAACCTTCGCTGTGTTGCTGTGTTTGTAGGTAGAGAAACTTGCCTTTTGTGATGGCGGATTTGATGGCCCGTTTCACCCTGACCTCTGTAACATCTACAACCACTCTGGTAGTGGGAAACTTTGAAATCTGCTGGGCAGTAGTGCTGCACAAGTCTACGTTCTGGCCACCAGTTAATTTTTTGCTGCTGACAGTAACAGAAGTTTATCCATGTGTAATGGAGTGGAGTGGTAGACTACAGGCAGCGGAATCCGTCAAAAAGGGTGACCACAGCAGGCATACGGCAATCAGGATTTATTGTACAGCAGCAGACAATTTTCAGCACACCCAAAATCCTCACTCACACCCCTAGATAAGAGAGCGGCGTGGGCCGCAAAGAAAACACGCTATCGCTACAATGAAATTGGCCCTCTGGACCACAAAATGGGGACAATTGTTTTTCCCTTTGACCCCAAAAATTTAACATTTCCTCAACAATAACAAAACAAATTTAAAAACATAAAAAAACATCAAATAAAACTAAAGTTAAATCTTTTAAACCATTAAACAAAATGTACGCAAAATGACTTATTTTATTTACAACAAGAGTGGGAAGTGTGGCTTGCGCCTGTCTATAAACAGATTCAGACAATTAAATCACAATGAACACAATGTACAAACTAGTAATGTTACTCAAACTTACATCAGAATAAAGAGCATGCTCCGATGGTTAAAATGGTACATAGCAGTTACAATACAATGTTCTGTGTGAGAAGCAATACACACCCAAAGACTAGCAATTAAACAATCGGCGTGAACTTTTGCCTGGGGTGCGTTATCTAGTTTCAGCATTGCTGATGAAATGATATCAAGCTGCCAAAAAGTTTTAGAAATAAACCAAACTTCACAAGTACAAAATTTGTAAGTTTAAATTTTTTAACCCCAAAAAAAAAAACACTCTCACTAAAGCAAAATACTATACGACAAAGCATTGATTGACACGGAATTACTTTAATCGAGTCAAAACAACAATTCAT
Organism: Alviniconcha marisindica; assembly: GCA_018857735.1. NCBI lineage: Eukaryota > Metazoa > Mollusca > Gastropoda > Provannidae > Alviniconcha > Alviniconcha marisindica. The sequence goes on along the minus strand of JABMCL010002000.1, from coordinate 31,691 downwards.
TACTAAACAAAGACTGAAGCGGGCTGTGCCGTGCAAGCGACGGCTATAAAAAGAATAGACCTAGCGAGGCATCGGCTACTGGTTTAGCTCGATCCTGCGTCTAAATAAGCAACACGTACACATTCTGAGATCCAATAGATGCCAAATTATATTATACATAGCTTGGTGAATAAAAAGGAAGTAGGTAAACAAACATACAACACGACCTATACCCCTAAACACTGTTACAGATTTGAAACTAGGGCCCTAAAATACTCCAAACATTCACTATTTATGTTGTCCTACCTATGTACCTAAAAATCAAATGCCCTGAGATAACTGTAATTGTTGGCTGGGCATAAAACACCAAATTACTTACTTACCTGAAAATAATGACTGGGTGTAAAACACCAACTTACCTACTTACCTAAAAATCATGCGAATGGTTGAGGACCCTTGTGAAGCTTGATGTTAATAATAATATCTAGCCCACCCAACTGAGCTTGCAGTACTCTCCCCCCACCTGCAGACCCCCCCCCCCCCCCCCCACCCGATTTGTTATACTTCATTTTATATATCTAATCAGGACAACTTCCTCCACCAGTTGCTTCTTCTACGTGGATGAGTGAGTGGGGCATTATTATCAACATCTTCTTCATCCCAGTCACTGTTTGCTACATGGCACTGTCCATCGGCTCCAGTTCTTCCTCCTCCTCTGACAACTCGTTGGAGTCATCACATGTAAATTTACTGACACCATTTCGTTGTCACTGAAACAACTTCCTCCACCAGTTGCTTCTTCTACGTGGATGAGTGGGGCATTGTTATCAATATCTTCTTTATCCCAGTCACTGTTTGCTACACTGCACTGTCCATCGGCTCCAGTTCTTCTTCCTCCTCTGACAACTCGTTGTTGGAGTCATCACATGTAAATTTACTGACACCATTTAATTGTCCTGAGATGACCTTATGCAGTTGACAGGACATTAAAAGCCAATGACTGACTAACTTACGACAGTCTGATTGTCCTGAGATGACCCTGTGTGGTTGACAGGACATTAAAATCCAATGACCGACTAATTTATGACAGTTTGATTGTCCTGAGGTGACCCTGTGTGGTTGACAGGACGTTAAAATCCAATGACTGACTAACTTATGACAGTTTAATTGTCCTGAGATGACCCCGTGTGTGGTTGATGGACATTAAAATCCGATGACTTACTAACTTATGACAGTTTGATTGTCCTGAGATGACCTTGTGTGGTTGACAGGACGTTAAAACCTAATGACTAACTGTAGGGGAGCAGGGTGGGGAGTGAGGGAAGCATGAATGAAGAGTTATAAATCAGCGGCTGCTATAACATAACTTTTAATTACACCAACCAGGAAACGGTGTAGGCTCTCCCCTGAATCAGACGCACTGTTGCCCAGGTAACGTGCACACTAAAAGGCGACCTACTTCTGCAGGGACACTGGGGGAAAGAGGACGCGGCGGGCCCAGCGCGCAGGTTTCAACACTTCAGATAATTAGGACCATAAAACTCACACCCGATCAAAAAAGAGAAAGGACGACCTGAAAGAAAAGGTTATGGCCCTGGACACACACATTAATGCACTCGGTTACATAACTAACCCTCCTGCCATGGTCAGCGCCCCCAGGAGTCTCACCAGGTCGGGCCCCGCCATGTCTTCACAACCAGCTGATACTGGCACATGGAGACTGAGACGGTCATCTCCACGTTTGGAGCTGGGGGTAGGATACTTATTTACTTACCTTGCGTTGAAGAAATGTTTGACCTCAGGGTGGTGCACTCTCAGGTGTTTGGCGATGGACTTGTGATGGTTGGGTGATCGTGGTATCAGTGATCAGTCCCTCCCCGTTGTTCCAGGATGGTATGTAGTGCCCTCATGTGTTTAGCAATGGACTTGTGGTGTTGTGATCAGTCCCTCCCCGTTGTTTCAGGATGGTGTGTCATCATGTGTTTAGCAATGGACTTGTGGTGGTCTGTGATCATGGTATCAGTGATCAGTCCCTCCCCTTTCAGGATGGTGTGTTGTCAGGTGTTTAGCGATGGACTTGTGGTGGTCTGTGATCATGGTATCAGTGATCAGTCCCTCCCCTTTCAGGATGGTGTGTTGTCAGGTGTTTAGCGATGGACTTGTGGCGGTCTGTGATCATGGTATCAGTGATCAGTCCCTCCCCTTTCAGGATGTTGTGTCATCATGACATGTGTTTAGCAATGGACTTGTGGCAGTCTGTGATCATGGTATCAGTGATCAGACCCTCCCCGTTGTTTCAGGATGGTGTGTCATCATGTGTTTAGCAATGGACTTGTGGCGGTCTGTGATCATGGTATCAGTGATCAGTCCCTCCCCGTTGTTTCAGGATGGTGTGTCATCATGTGTTTAGCGATGGACTTGTGGCAGTCTGTGATCATGGTATCAGTGATCAGTCCCTCCCCTTTCAGGATGTTGTGTCATCATGACATGTGTTTAGCAATGGACTTGTGGCGGTCTGTGATCATGGTATCAGTGATCAGTCCCTCCCCTTTCAGGATGGTGTGTTGTCAGATGTTTAGCAATGGACTTGTGGCAGTCTGTGATCATGGTATCAGTGATCAGTCCCTCCCCGTTGTTTCAGGATGGTGTGTTGCTCATGTGTTTAGCGATGGACTTGTGGCGGTCTGTGATCATGGTATCAGTGATCAGTCCCTCCCCGTTGTTTCAGGATGGTGTGTCATCATGTGTTTAGCAATGGACTTGTGGCGGTCTGTGATCATGGTATCAGTGATCAGTCCCTCCCCGTTGTTTCAGGATGGTGTGTCATCATGTGTTTAGCGATGGACTTGTGGCAGTCTGTGATCATGGTATCAGTGATCAGTCCCTCCCCTTTCAGGATGGTGTGTCATCATGACATGTGTTTAGCGATGGACTTGTGGCAGTCTGTGATCATGGTATCAGTGATCAGTCCCTCCCCTTTCAGGATGGTGTGTTGCAGGTGTTTAGCGATGGACTTGTGGCGGTCTGTGATCATGGTATCAGTGATCAGACCCTCCCCGTTGTTTCAGGATGGTGTGTCATCATGTGTTTAGCGAATGGACTTGTGGCGGTCTGTGATCATGGTATCAGTGATCAGACCCTCCCCGTTGTTTCAGGATGGTGTGTCATCATGTGTTTAGCAATGGACTTGTGGCGGTCTGTGATCACGATATCAGTGATCAGTCCCTCCTTTTGCAGCAAGGCAAAGGACCTCTCCATGCCTTCCAGTTCACAGGCATTGCTGCCGGTGACTTCATTTGACTGTAATGTTACAAACCCGTTAAAATCACCACAAACAACAACAACCCCCCTCCCCCCCATCTATGTCAGGCCTATGTGTAATTGTACAGGTCTATATTGCCAAATAACTGACTTGATAAAAACACTTGCTATTATCTCATGTCATACAAACACACAGGCGCAAGTGTAACGTCTCTAGTGTGTGAAGGGATCAAATGTCATTGAGCGATTCTGTGGCCACCGCAACTGAGAATGCTAGGTTAGGTTATAAACATGTCTGCGTTAATTACTTGCACGTGGCATCTCATGACTATCAGGAAGTGATTCAGCACATCCACACACTCACTCACTCACAGAATCGTTCTATTTTTTTCTCGCTCAACTCCCACCTCTCTTTCACCACAAATTCAAGTGGAGAATGAAAGTTCCAAATATTATTGAATCAAAAACATAAGTCACAAGCATGTCATAAGCAGACAAAAGAAGGGGTTAGAAGGCACAAAGGTTCGAAAAGCCAATATGGTTAGGTAAACTTTATCTGGTTGTCTCATTCCCTGAGAATTTAACCTAAACAACACAAAGTCAACACAAAATCGTCCGTGTGGGTTACAAAAGTGTGAGCTACAAACCTGTGAAAAGACAGTTCACAACCGGTGTATCATCAAAAACATCGCCTCACTTCATAATTTTTCAGTAGGGCTTACACTGAATTTATGGAAGAAAACTAAGGTATTTCCAAGTTGTGGATAGGGAAGATGGAATACACAAGAGAATTATTTATGGAAAAGTCAACCAAAGCTAATCGGGACTATTGCGGAGCTGGCCTTTTCACATAATATTAAATAGAAAAGTCGAACCTGTTAATCGTGGAACAGGCCTTTTCTAACCAGTAAAATAAAGGAACTCCATTAGGAGGTTTAGATCAGAATGGAAAAAATGGAGCCAGGCTGGATAACGAACCTGACCTCTCAGTCAGAACATCTGTAGCAAACACAGTTTAAGATTCAACACATCAATCATGAAATGAAAAAGAAAGTGTTATAACCCATATATTTGAAACCTCTCGTGGCTACCACAAAGCTGGGCCCTGTAAATCATTTAAGCAAACATGAAAAATAATGAAACATCAGCGACGCCAGATCTTACGGCAAGATCAAACCATGAAAACTACAACAATCAAGCTACAATGAAAACATCAGTCAGGAACTAGGAAGGTAAAAGACGGTCAAACCAACCCGTTGAATGTGGATTGAACTGGGCCAAAACACTAGTTGCACGAATGAAAAACTTTGACTTGGAGACTTAGAGACTGACCTGGAGACTGACCTGGAGACTTGACTTGGAGACTGACCTGGAGACTTGACTTGGAGACTTGACTTGGAGACTGACTTGGAGACTGACTTGGAGACTGACTTGGAGACTGACCTGGAGACTTGACCTGGAGACTGACTTGGAGACTGACCTGGAGACTTGACTTGGAGACTGACCTGGAGACTTGACTGACCTGGAGACTGACCTGGAGACTTGAGACTTTGCAAAGTGACTGCAAAAGAGGGCACACGGTCCTTAAATTTCTGTGAGGGCGAGTGGTGCGGGGATTAAAATGGAGGGTCTTTTATACCTTGAAAAATACGGCACCGGTGGCCCAGAATTTGGAATAAAAGAAGAATTTGTAACAGAAAGGGGAAGGCAGCTCTTCCATGCCCGTGCATGAACAGGGAGGCTTGTTGTCTACAGGGAGGCCAACTGACCTGGCGCTAATTGGAACCATCCTTTGGTCAGTGGCTTCACAGGGGAAAGGAGACTACCGCACCCCACGACCCCACTAAGACCAGTACCTACGAACTATTGACTGAACTAAAAACATTCTTATCTTCTCAACTTCAAAACTTACAAAGACCATTTCACCAACAGTCTGACTAAATTTGAACTTAGATATAAAAAAAAAAAAAAAAGAGGATCAGTAACCTGATGTACTCAAATAGAAGGGCTTTTCTCCACACAAGTATGTCTTCCTTATGGGACCCAGTGCTGTTGACATTTAAAAAAAAAAATGCTTTGAGCGGAGCACTTTGTGGTGTTTTGGGTTCTCACAACTTCTTTGTGGCTAGGTGAGTTAGAGTAGGCCCCATCAACTCATTGCCACTTGCCACAGTCATTTTCTGGCTTCATTAATTTTTTCAAAGGAAAAGCATGGAAAGAAAACTCTGAGTCCTTTGTCTTTCACTGCAACCAACTGCAGCACACTTGTTCAGCATGCTTTAAAATTTGCCAGACTACTTTCGACTCAATTTTGTTCAAGTCGTTACTGAGCCATGCAGGTCATTTGTATGGTCATTTGTCTGGTCTTGACGTCATGGAGGTCACGTGACCCAAACCCTGGATTTTCAACTGGAGATGATGCAGCTGCTTGAAGCATCGTGTGTTTTTTTCTTTTTCATATCAATACTTTTACGTACCTCAGGAAAATGTTAATGTATCAAATGAACAGCCGGTATGTTAAACTTTATTTGTACAGCACAATGTAAGTGACATTTACGACTTAAAATCAGTGTTCAGGAGCCTTTTAAAATCCAATTTTAATCACTATGCTAATTGTCCATTGCCTGCCATGGACCTTCTCTTCTGCAGTTGTCCTGAAATGACCGTGGGCTGTTGACAGGACATTAAAGTTCAAGTGTCCTGAGATGACCGTGGGCTGTTGAAAGGACATCAAAGTTCAGTTGTCCTGGGCTGTTGACAGGACATTAAAGTTAAGTTGTCCTGAGATGACTGGGCGGTTAACAGGACATTAAAATCCCAATCTGAATTACTGTTTTAATTGTCCATCATTGTGGACCTTCTGCAGTTGTCCTGATATGACCTTGGGTGGTTAACAGGACATTAAAATCCAGTTATTATGTAATGGAGTGGAGTGGTAGAAGGACAGGCAGCAGAGTCCGTCAAAAAGGGAGACCACAGCAGGTGTACAGCAATCAGGATTTATTGTACAGCAGCAGAATTTTTTTAGCATACCCAAAATGGTCACTTGCATGCATAGATAACAGGGCGACGCAGGCCACAAGGAAAACACGTTTTCCCTACAATAAAATCGTCCTCGCTGAGTAAATACACCAATCTGTCAGGCGACGTATTTAACGTGACAACCAAGACTGAAAGGGCTACGACGATCTCCGGCTGAACCGGAAAACAAAATCAACATCCTTTGACTAACATATATTTAATATGAGAGTCCGCAACTTCAAATAAGACCAAATCAGAGGCGGCATTATGCCTTAGATCAACAGAGGGTTGTTATTTAAACAATAATCCTCTAATATCTACAACCTACTGAAAAGGGCCTATGTATGTATCGTAGCAACCGGTCACTGAGTCATATATCACAATCCATTTAGATCACAAAAATCCGCACTATTTGCCAGCAAAACGGGTAGTTACACTAGAAAATTTGCATTTAAACAAAATTCTCTTAAATACCAATGTTTTCTGACATAATGTACCTACAACTTGAAAATAGCCAAGATAAAAACATACCATGAACCTAGTAATACAAATGGCATCTGACATAAAAATCATGAACACAGTATAAAATGAAATCCTTACACACATGACATGTCAACAAAACAACTAATTTCAACACACTCATGGTACTGCACCGGGTAACTTTGCGGTCGGGTTACTTATTGTTCTTCTCTGCCAGACGTCGCGAGCGTCTAGGCAGAGGCACAGGTGGAACCACAGGTTGCACTACTGGCACTGCAACAGCAGCAGGAGCTAGTCTGCAGTTGTAAAATGCAGTTCATTGTCACCGTCTGACTCCCAGTCACTGACGTCTGGCCGCGGAGATGGAGACTGCTGGTCAGCGTCGACGACAAAAGGAGTGGTGGCCGGCATGTCTTTTCGGTGCACCTTATGCTCAGGGCCACCTGGGTTTCTTCTCCGGAGGCAGGATACGCAGCAGACTGCATGGAGTGGTTGAACCACTCCCACTGGGAGTTTTCTTGAAGGTGGGACGGCGTTGGTGGTGCTGGAGGGCAGCCAGGGTCGTCGGTGGTGCTGGTGGCTAGCCGGGGTCGTCAGTTGTGTACGACGTCGGTGGTGTTGGTGGCTGGCTGTCATCAACAGGGTTGTCTGCTGCGGTCTGGGCCGTGGTCTCTGAAACCTGCTGTGGTCTCGGGTCGCTCCGCTCATCCTGGTCTCGCAGCGCCAAGTTGTAATGGCGTGGAAGAGCCGTGTAGAAGGACAGTGACCCAGGCAGCGGAGTCGGTCAAAATGGAGACCACAGCAGGCGTACGGCAGCAATCAGGTTTTATTTGCTCAGCCGCAGACAAAAGCTACAGTTACAACCTTTTAAACCGTGTAAACAAAATGTACACACATGACTTATTTTATTTACAACAAGAGTGGGAAGCGTGGCTTGCACCTGTCTATCAACAGATTCCGACAACTAAATCACAACTAACACAATGTACAAAATACAACTGTCACTAAAACTTACATCAGAATAAAGTGCATGCTCCCACAGTTAAAACGGTACATAACAATTACAATACAACGCTCTGTAAGAGAAGCAAGACACACTCAAAGACTAGCACTAAAACAATTGGTGCAAACTTTCACCTGGGGCGCGTTATCTTATTCGCAGCAGCGTTGATAGTGATATCAAGTAGTCTATGAATACAACTTAGCTGCTACAGTACACAATACTTAATAAGTTAATTTCAACCCAAAATAAACACTAAACATGAAGTCAGCTAAGCAAAATACTATACGACAAAGCATTGATCGACACAGAATTACTTTAATCAAGTCAAAACAACGATTCACTACTATTCACTAGTACTAAACAGAGAACGCACCATGCAGATGACGGCTATAAAAAGAATGGACCCAGAGAGGCATCGGCTACTGATTAAGCTCAATCCTGCGTCTAAATAAGATCTAAATAAACATTCTAAGATGCCAAATTATATTACACATTGCTTAGTGCATAAAAAAGGACTAGGTAACAAAAAGTAGGTAAACAAACAAGCGGTCAAAATATTTAAGGGAGAAAACAGATTTGAAAGTAGCGCGCACCAGCGGCTATCGCCGGTCGGCTGTGTGAAGGCCATGTGGCGTTACGCTACACGCAGCGCTTCAAAACAAAAGCGTCGTCTGCTCAGGTTCCCGGGTTACTAACAGTACAGTAATGAAATTGCATGGATCTGATAACCGGGGCGAGATTATTGTAAAAACGTACAAAGAGCACTTGCTCACATATGGTTAAACGTTTATCACATCTGATGCACACTGGCAGTGCCTCGAGTCAAAGCAGCAATTCCCTACTGAACAGAGAAGGCCGCGCCTTGCACTTGACAGCTATACAAAGAACAAACCTAGCGAGGCATCGGCTACTGGTTTAGCTTGATTGTGCATCTAAATAAACAACAAGTACACATTCTAAGATCAGATAGATGCCAAACAAGGTAAACAAACAACAAGCGATCAAAATGTGAAGGGGGGAAAAGTAGGTTTGAATCTGGCGTGCACCGGCTATTGGCCGGTCAGCTGTGTGAAGCCATGGGACGTTAGGCCTATGCTACACGCAGTGCTTCAAAACAAAAATTGCATGGATCTGATAACTGAGGCAGGATGACCGTAAAAATGTGTACAAAGAGCACTTGCTCACAATTAGCCAACTATTATTATCTGACTGCTCCTCTGCAGAAATGTTCCACCATTTTTCTTTGGTTGTGTTTGTTATATCCGGAACTGACAACTGTGATCTAGCTTTTTACATGCAGTTTGGCAACTTGCATTTTGAAGTGGTGTAGGTGAATTTTGAGTGTGTGATTTGCCATGAAGTGACCCAGTGTGGATGTTGAAACCCAAGAACTAAATTCTCTGCTTCAGCTTGTTCAAGGGTCAGTTTTTGTCTCTTTTTTTATTAA
>JABMCL010002000.1:0-17500 GCA_018857735.1 Alviniconcha marisindica | reverse complement strand
CACTGTCACTGTAGTGGGATGTCACTGTAGTGGGATGTCACAGTAGTGGGATGTCACTGTCACTGTAGTGGGGTGTCATTGTAGTGGGATGTCACTGTAGTGGGATGTCACTGTCAGTGTCACTGTAGTGGGATGTCACTGTAGTGGGATATCACAGTAGTGGGATGTCACTGTCACTGTAGTGGGATGTCACTGTAGTGGGATATCACAGTAGTGTGATGTCACCATAGTAGGGTGTCGCCACAGCAGGTGTTGTTTTGTTGGACTTGTTCAACTGGGAGTCATTTTAGTGAAAGTCACTTAGGTGAGAAAATAAATCACTTAATCCTCATGCACCATACACTTTCAGTTTCATCCTGCACCATTGGTGGCACCAGCCATGGACAGGAAGGAAGTGGAGGAGGAACTGCCCGATGTGTTCACGTTCAATGTGGCGCTGACGCAGAGCTCCACGTACTACCGCTGGCGCCACATCGGTGTTACGCACAAACTGCCTACGGATGAGGACATTGCCTACTTCCTCATGGACCAGTGAGAATTTGTTGAATAATAATAATGATAGATTATTTATGGCACCCTGTCCTGTAAGAGCCTAGTGTGCTTACAAAGATGTAAGGATATGCTCATTTCATTGCATGCATTACTAGTACTGGGATGTCACAGTGGGATGTGCACGCACACATGCACACACAGTCAATTCAAATTCAAATTCAATTCAGTTCAAAATACTTTATTGTCCACTATGATCATAACAATTAAACGGAAATTTGTCTTCACTCACACCAGCTTTGCCACATTAACAATTTAGTTAAATTAAGTTGAACACATTAAAAACAGAAGCAGGTATAACACATAAAGAACAGCTGTCTAAAACATACAAATACACACTCTCTCTCGCATGCGCATGGGCACACACACACACACACATACACACACACACATACACACATACACACACACACATCACACACACACACCACACCACACACACAACAACACAACACACACACACACACACACACCACACACACACACACACAACACACACACACACACACACACACACACACACACACCACACATCACACACACACACACACACACACACACACACACACACACACACACACACACACACACACACACACACACACACACACACACACATACACACACACACACACACACACACACACACACACACGCACAGACACACGCACAGACACACACACACACACACACACACACACACGCTACAAATACAGCATTACTAGTGATTGGTACAGTGAGAAGAAAACAACCGATCAGTATTATATAAATATTTTTTTTCTTCCGTCGACAGGCACATCCACCCTACCTTTTTTAACTGGATTAGTTTGGCTAACACAGTTTCCTGTGTTGGTCTGAGGAATAAAATAGGTCACCCTGCTTGTTATCATGGCCAGTTGATGCTGTTTCCTGACACATAAAAAAGGTTCAAAAGAATGCTATTTATTGGGAAAGAAACACAGTCTGCAAATTTTGGGGATAATCCCCTTTATGAAGCTACAAAATGACACTTGAAGAACAGTCAAATGGTGGAAAAGGATGAAAAATGAGATGGAAACTTAAATCACTTATCTGTTTGTGGTTCAGCTATGTTGTTTTCCAGTCCAGTGCTTGGAAGAATGCAGTTTACCTGTGTTGAGTTCTAGCGGAATATGTGTATAATTATAAACATGCTCAAAAATGTTTGAGGTTTGGTTTTGTAATGTTCAGTGAATCAGACGTGTGTGTAGTTTCAGTGCAGATTCCTCCAGATTCCTCGTACCAGACCTTCCACTGTGGATTCTCGTGTATTTTCTGTTTTTGGCCCCTCTGCATGGAATGACCTTCCCCTTCCTCATGATCAAAACATAGACAAGGTTAAAACGAAGGTTTATTTTAATGAAACTGTACAAAGCATGCGCAAGTTTTGGGTGAAAACACCTTTTTTTCTAGCAGCAAACAGACACTAACAAACGATGTGGGAAGAAAATTTGATCTCTTTTGCTTAGATGAGAAGTTGTTCAGGGGAGGATGTAAGGAAGTGTGAGGCTATTTTTTAAATCTTTTTTTAACCTTTTGTGCATTTTGATCTTGTTTGAAAATACTGGCAGTCAGTTTTGTTTAGATTATGTTGTTGTTGTTGATGTTGTTGTTGTTGTTGTGACATGACTTGTCTGTGGTATGTTCTTTTTAACCTTTGTGTGTTTTGATCTTGTTTGAAATTCGAAGCACTGGCTGTCAGCTTTGTTTAGATTTAGATTCACAGTATTTTCATCCCAGCTGATATCAGTACCCAGTTTCTGCTACAGTCATGTGTTTGTGTGTTTGTGTGTGTGTGTTTGTGTGTGTGTGTGTGTGTGTGTGTGTGTGTGTGTGTGTGTGTGGTATGGTGTGTGTGTGTGTGTGTGTGTGCTGCAGTGAGTGTTGTTTTTCGTTAATCTTATGTAAATTGTTTGTGTTTTCTCGTTATATATACTTATATTTATATATATTTATGGTAGGACTGCTCTACATGTGTATAGAATATCATATTTAGGTTAATATGTATCATGTGAGCACTCAGGGCATTGACGAGCGCATGATAAATGTACATTATTATTATTGTTGTTGTTATTGTGATGTGACGTGTCTGTCACACTCTGTGTCCTGTGTTACAGCTATGACAAGGTGACGGGTGCCTCTTCAGTTCGTGGTGTCTGCGCGACATGTCAGTCCCCCCTCAGGCTGTCCTGCGTGAACTGTGGAGTTGTGAAGAGTGAGTCCAGTGCAGAGGGCACAGCTGAGGGCGATGAGGTGTCCGCGCTTGGTGACAGCGGCATCGACAAGGATGGGGAAATGCTTCAGGTAGTGAGCACACCTTTATAACCCCACGAATATAAGTGTTCTATGGTGAAATGCTTCAGGTATTCAAAACACCTCCAAACCATATCAAAATAATGTTCTTTGAGGAAATGCTGCAGGTATTCAACTCACCTTCATAATTCAATCAGAATTGGTGTTTTTCGGAACCCAACAAAATCAGTGTTCTTTGGGGAAATGCTAGTACAGGTATTCAACACACCTTCATAACCCCATGAAAATCAGTGTGTCTAGTATGAGAACTACAGAGACTACACTTGATACAGTCTTGACATGTGCTTGTTGATACAGTCCTGATATGGATCTTTGTGTAGTCTTAATGCAGACAGTCTTGACATGTGCTTGTTGATACAGTCCTGATATGGATCTTTGTGTAGTCTTAATGCAGACAGTCTTGACATGGGCTTGTTGATACAGTCCTGATATGGATCTTTGTGTAGTCTTAATGCAGACAGTCTTGACATGTGCTTGATACAGTCCTGATATGGATCTTTGTGTAGTCTTAATGCACACAGTCTTGACATGGGCTTGAATTGATACAGTCCTGATATGGATCTTTGTGTAGTTGTAATGCAGACAGCTTTGACATGTTCTTGATACAGTCCTGATATGTAGTTGTAATGCACACAGTCTTGACATGGGCTTGATACAGTCCTGATATGGATCTTTGTGTAGTCTTAATGCAGACAGTCTTGACATGTGCTTAATACAGTCCTGATATGGATCTTTGTGTAGTCTTAATGCAGACAGTCTTGACATGGGCTTGAATTGATACAGTCCTGATATGGATCTTTGTGTAGTCTTAATGCAGACAGTCTTGACATGGGCTTGAATTGATACAGTCATGATATGGATCTTTGTGTAGTCGTAATGCAGACAGTCTTGACATGCGCTTGATACAGTCCTGATATGGATCTTTGTGTAGTCTTAATGCAGACAGTCTTGACATGGGCTTGAATTGATACAGTCATGATATGGATCTTTGTGTAGTCTTAATGCACACAGTCTTGACATGGGCTTGAATTGATACAGTCATGATATGGATCTTTGTGTAGTTGTAATGCAGACAGTCTTGACATGGGCTTGAACTGATACAGTCCTGATATGGATCTTTGTGTAGTCGTAATGCAGACAGTCTTGACATGGGCTTGAATTGATACAGTCATGATATGGATCTTTGTGTAGTCGTAATGCAGACAGTCTTGACATGCGCTTGATACAGTCCTGATATGGATCTTTGTGTAGTCTTAATGCAGACAGTCTTGACATGGGCTTGAATTGATACAGTCATGATATGGATCTTTGTGTAGTTGTAATGCAGACAGTCTTGACATGTGCTTGTTACATTTTTTTTATTCATTTTTTTTTTTTTAAACTTCCTTGCCCTTTGCGGGAAATCCGATTGACCTAACCTGGGTAAGGCACAGCAGCCGCAAGAGCAGCGCTACCCATTCCTACCAGTGTGTGCAGTCATTTCCTGTGTCCAGACAGTGGTATGGCTGCCAGAGTGTTTGGGATTTGTGACGTGCGCACAGATGTTGATGCAGGCGATTGCACACGGGGGGCCGTACGGACACCGTAAGAGAGTCTCCACTGGAAGTTGACTCTGGGCGAAAAATCGCTTGCCGCATAAGGGACTCGAACCCGCGTCAGTGCTGTCCGTGGCTTTTCAGTTGGACGCTCAACCAACTGAGCTATTTCTGCCCCTAAGCCTAATATGGTCTTTCTTGTGTTGTACACTTGATACATGCCCACTGGGATCATGATCTTGCGTTGTACACTTGATACATGCCCACTGGGGCTATGATCTTGCATTGTACACTTGATACATGCACACTGGGATCAAGATCTTGCGTTGTACACTTGATGCATGCCCACTGGGGCTATGATCTTGCGTTGTACACTTGATACATGCCACACTGGGATCATGATCTTGCGTTGTACACTTGATACATGCCCACTGGGGCATGATCTTGCGTTGTACACTTGATACATGCACACTGGGGTCATGATCTTGCGTTGTACACTTGATACATGCCCACTGGGCCATGATCTTGCGTTGTACACTTGATACATGCCCACTGGGGCATGATCTTGCGTTGTACACTTGATACATGCCCACTGGGGCCATGATCTTGCGTTGTACACTTGATACATGTCCACTGGGGCCATGATCTTGCGTTGTACACTTGATACATGCACACTGGGATCATGATCTTGCGTTGTACACTTGATACATGCCCACTGGGGCTATGATCTTGCGTTGTACACTTGATACATGCCCACTGGGATCATGATCTTGCGTTGTACACTTGATACATGCCCACTGGGATCATGATCTTGCGTTGTACACTTGATACATGCCCACTGGGGCATGATCTTGCGTTGTACACTTGATACATGCCACTGGGGCATGATCTTGCGTTGTACACTTGATACATGCCACCGGGCTGATCTTGCGTTGTACACTTGATACATGCCCACTGGGGCCATGATCTTGCGTTGTACACTTGATACATGCACACCCGGATCGTGATCTTGCGTTGTACACTTGATACATGCCCACTGGGATCATGATCTTGCGTTGTACACTTGATACATGCCCACTGGGATCATGATCTTGCGTTGTACACTTGATACATGCACACTGGGGCCATGATCTTGCGTTGTACACTTGATACATGCCCACTGGGGCCATGATCTTGCGTTGTACACTTGATACATGCCCACTGGGGCCATGATCTTGCGTTGTACACTTGATACATGCACACTGGGGCCATGATCCTGCGTTGTACACTTGATACATGCACACCCGGATCGTGATCCTGCGTTGCACACATGATAAAGGCGTGCTATGGCTGTAATTATGCGTGGAACAAAACGCCGCGATAAAGACAAAAGTCTGTTTTCTTTGCAGGGCAGAGTGAACTCCAAGCTGAGCGCCACGCTAAGTGACGACCAGACTGACACAACTCTTCGCCCAGGAGGTGGTGGTGGTGAACTCCCACAGGTGCTCGGCATCCATCGGCCGCGAGACCATTCCGGACAAGCCTTCAAAGAAGAGCCCCCGCTGGAACTGGAGATGGAGGCCCGGAACGCACAGCTGGCTGTCCAGCCTCATCACGTGCGTCAGGGTGCGGGTGGACCACGCGGTGATTCCCACCCAGACTCGCAGCGGCAGAAAGCTTCGTCCCTTCCGCAGCAGCGGAGAGGAGGGGAGGTAACCAAGCACCGCGATGAACAGACGGGATTCCCGCCCGCACCCCCACCCCCTTCCCAGCAGCGTGCTGGCAAGAGGCGGCGGCGCGGCAAGTACCCGGAGGTGTCGCTGGTCTGCGTCGTGTGCGGCAGGAAACTGTCGTCCAGAATGTCCGTGCTGAATCACATGACGACCCAGCACCCCACGGCGGACCTGCCTCCACCTCTGGCCCCTCTCGCTGCGAGGAGGAGCTCCGCCAAAACACCCCCCAGCTCCAGGAGAGGTCGGAGGAAGAAGTCGACGGAAAGCGGCGCTCGGGTTGACGGAGTGAGCGGCTCGGCCTTTGCCGGAGAAGCCGAGGCAGACCCGACCAAGGAGGACAGAGACGCCGACGCCGAGAAGCCGAAGCCCCAGGCCGACTCCGGGAGAGGTCGGAAGAAAAAGTTGGCGCGAAGCGAGGTGCAGGTGGACGCGGCGAGTGACTCGGACCTTGCCGGCGACCCTGCCGCGGGTGCGGGCCCGGAGGGCAGGGCCGCGGACACGGAGAGGCTGAAGAGGCGGAAGGCGGAGCTGGAGGCGCTGGTGTGCGAGACGTGCGGCATGACGTTCGAGCACAAGAAGCAGATGTACAACCACCGCCGCCACTGCACCTGGAAGGTGTGCCACCTGTGCGGCAAGTCGGTCAAGCTGCTGGAGATGCACCTGAAGCGGCACAGCTCCCCGGGGCAGTTCCCCTGCCCGCGCTGCTCCAAGACCTTCCGCGACCGCCACCACCTCAACCAGCACCTGCTGTACCACAACGGCGAGCGGCCCTACTGCTGCGAGGTGTGCGGGATGCGCTACCACGAGAGGACGCGCTTGAACACCCACCTGCGCACCCACACCGGCATCAAACCGTTCAAGTGCACCCAGTGCGACGCCGCCTTCACGCGCATGCGCGGCCTGAGCGACCACAAGCGGGTGCACACCGGAGAGAAGCCGTACGGGTGCCAGGTCTGCGGTCGCCAGTTCTCCAGCTCGGGCAACCTGGCGGCGCACCGCCGCAAGGTCCACAGGATGGAGCCGCTGACGCCCAACCACATGACGAGAAAACTTTACAATCAGTCCAGCGCGGTTAACGTCGCTTCCGCCGCCAGCGTGAGCCTGGGTTTTATCCCAACCACGTGAGGAGAAAACTGAAGCGAACGCATCTTTGGCATTGGATTCCGTTCTGCGGATGGAGCCACTGGTGCCAAACCGCGTGACAGGAAAACTAACAGTGAGTACAACTGTACGCTGGACCCAGTTCTGTGAATGCAGCTGCTGACACCGAACCACACGACGGGAAAACTTCACAATCTGTCTAACACAGTTAACTTTGCCTCTGCTGCCAATGTGAGCGTGTACTTTATTCCAGTTCAGTTCAGTACGGTATCTGTGTGTTCAGAAAAGCCCATACGCGCTCCACCCTGTCTCTGAGAAGTTTTCCCCAACGTTGCAATATCCGTCTGACTGACGATGGCCCTCTCTCTCGTCTGTTCAAGGAAGGTCGTGTAGCGCTTCCTCTTTCCACGCCTCTCTCCTCCAGGCGATCGATGGTGTGATGGTGTGATGTCCTTGGCTTTGTGCCCGCAGGTTGTGTCTCGAGCTCCTCAACACTTCAGATTTTTCTGAGAAGCAAGCCACACGTGAGGGTTGCTGTGCCCGCCTGTCTATCTGCTCGGTCGTTTCCCTTCACTCCGGCATGGCCAGGTCTGTACAGCCACAGGAGTTTTCAAAGGTGGGGTGTCGACCAGTGACACGTTCGTAGGAGTTTTCGAAGGTGGGGTGTTAGCCAGTGACACGTTCACAGGAGTTTTCGAAAGTGGGTGTCGACCAGTGACACGTTCACAGGAGTCTTCGAAGGTGGATGTTGACCAGTGACACATTCACAGGAGTTTTCAAAGGTGGATGTCGACCAGTGACACATTCACAGGAGTTTTCAAACGTGGGTGTCCAACGTGATACATTCACAGGAGTTTTCATAGGCTGGGTGTCGACCAGTGACACATTCACAGGAGTTTTCACAACGTTGGATTCCTCTGCTGACATGCCTTCTCTCGTCTTTTCAAAAGGTCGGTGGTTCTCTTCCACGCCTCTCTCCTCCGGCGATCATGGTGCATGGTTTTCTTTTCCCAGGTTGTGTCTCGAGCCCCTAACACTTCAGATTTTTCAAAAGTGAGGGTTGCTTGCCCGCCTGCTACTTCGGTCGTTTTTCTTGGCATGGCCAGTCTGACACACAGGAGTTTTCAAAGGTGGGTGTCGACCAGTGACACGTTCGTAGGAGTTTTCGAAGGTGGGTGTAGCCAGTGACACGTTCACAGGAGTTTTCAAAGTGGGTGTCGACCAGTGACACTTCACAGGAGTTTCAAGGTGGTGTTGACCAGTGACACATTCACAGGAGTTTTCAAAGGTGGGTGTCGACCAGTGACACATTCACAGGAGTTTTCAAAGGTGGGTGTCGACCAGTGACACATTCACAGGAGTTTTCAAAGGTGGGTGTCGACCAGTGACACATTCACAGGAGTTTTCAAAGGTGGTGTTGACCGGTGACACGGTCACAGGAGTTTTCAAAGGTGGGTGTCGACCAGTGACACTTCACAGGAGTTTTCGAAGGTGGGTGTCGACCAGTGACACATTCACAGGAGTTTTCGAAGGTGGGTGTCGACCAGTGACACATTCACAGGAGTTTTCAAAGGTGGGTGTCGACCAGTGACACATTCCAGTCTGCGCTATCCTAACCGCGTGGCAAGAAAACTAAAGTGAACACAACTTTACTTTGGGCCCAGGTCCGTGGACCTCTCTCTGCCCACCGCCAGTGTGGGTGTGAGTTGTTTCCCAACCCGGCGAAAAAGAAAACTTGACACTGAGCACAACTTTACGCTGGATTCAGTTCTGTCGATTGCCTCTCTGCCCCTGCCAGTGTGGGTGTGAGTTGTTTCCCAACCCGACGACAAAAAAACTTGACACTGAAACAACTTTGAATTGGGCACAGTTTTGTCAAGTGCTGTTCCTCAGACAGTGAGTTGGCTTCCAACCAAGTGGCATGAAAACTCTTTACTGAACTCAGCTTTACATGGAACTCAGTTTTACATGGAATTCAGCTGTGCATGGAACTCAACGTGAACTTGGACGCAGTTCTGTCAATGCTGCCAGTGTGACAAGACTTTACACTGAACACAACTTTACACTGAAGTGGTTGAACTGAACTTGAATGCAGTTCTGTTGATGCTGCCAGTGTGAAAAGAAGACTTTACAAGGAACAGAACTGTACACTGAACTCAACTTTACATTGTGACCCAGTTCTGTCCAGCCTGATTCCTTTGCCGCTGTGAATTGTCTCCTAAACATGTGACGGAAAAAGTGCACACAGAACACAACTTTACTCTGAATGCAACTTTACACAGACCATGACCTTACACTGAATTTGAACTCAACTCTAGTTAAGATTCTAACAATGTCTTCCTCATTTCTTTATGCCTTCAAATTGAAGTGTCTTTATCCTTGTCAAAAGGGAGAAGACAAAAACAAAATTGCAGAGGAAAATGGAGGGAATGGAATAAATATATGACCGGAATTATCTTTAATGTGAAGATTTGATATTTTCTGTACCTTTCTACTGAGTTCTCTTTCCCACAGTCTGTAGCTTGCTCTCAGCTTCTTTGTTAATCCTTATGAATGCTACTTGTTTTAGAGTAGAATGCTTCATTTCACAATGTGTCACCCCTGTATAAAAATAGAGCGCCCTAATTCACAATGTGTCACCCCTGTATAAAAATAGAGCGCCCCAATTCACAATGTGTCACCCCTGTATAAAAATAGGGCGCCCCAATTCACAATGTCACATTCAACAGAGTACAGGCGAGATCTCGCAATGTGTCACCCCTGTATAAAAATAGAGCGCCCCAATTCACAATGTGTCACCCCTGTATAAAAATAGGGCGCCCCAATTCACAATGTCACCTTCAACAGAGTACAGGCGAGATCTCCAATGTGTCACCCCTGTATAAAAATAGAGTGCCCCAATTCACAGTGTGTCACCCCTGTATAAAAATAGGGCGCCCCAATTCACAATGTGTCACCCCTGTATAAAAATAGGGCGCCCCAATTCACAATGTCACCTTCAACAGAGTACAGGCGAGATCTCGCAATGTGTCACCCCTGTATAAAAATAGAGTGCCCCAATTCACAGTGTGTCACCCCTGTATAAAAATAGGGCGCCCCAATTCACAGTGTCACATTCAACGAGTCCAGGCGTGACCAAGAGGAGGGAGGTGAGCTGGACTCTCAGGAAGAAGCTAGCCCAGAAGAGATCAAGAGCAGGGAGGTGGTGCTGGGCTAGAGAGAGAGAGAGTTGGACTTCTTCTGCTTCAGTTGTTTCCCAACGGCGGAGCTACGGACATTGTCCTTGTGACTCTGTTCTGCATAGCCGTTGGGACAGCAATTGCGTGGTCCTGTGGTCGCTGCGCAGCGCCGGACGGACACTGCCTTAACATCCTGTTCTGGCGGCGGTCCACGGCAGCCTTGGTCTTCCGGGTTGGCGCCTGTTTCGAGGTTTCACTCTTCTGTCCCCCTTTTCCCATCGTCCCCGTCCCTAATAGGGCTTCTCGCCTCCGTGGACGTTAAGCAACAAAAATCAATCAATCATTCACTATATATCACCCCTGTATAAAAATAGAGTGCCCCCATTCTCAATGTGTCATAGTTCAGGAGCTGTGTGAGAGTCGAGGTGGACGTCCTGGACTGTCCGTCCTAACGAGCCTTCTGGTTTCCGTGGACGTAAAGATTTATTGCACCGTGCTTCGGCATTGGTCACAACTTGTCCCTAATATGTCAACTGACATCTGAGGACATAAAGCATCACTTCATCATCATCAATGTGTCACCCCTGTATAAAATAGAGCGCCCCAATTCACAATGTGTCACCCCTGTATAAATGGTCTACGCTCATTGACTATAGTATATAGTTTGTACACATGTACCTGTGGCTTGAGTTGTTTTACCTGGGCTGGCGGTAGGCTTCTCAGAACAGTGTTGGACCAGCAGGTACTGTCACTTATAACTCGCCATTTCGCAACGTTAAACCCCTGAATACATATGGTCCACACCTGTTGACTATTGGGCGGTTCGGTGAAGCTGGTTTGCACGAGTGAATTCCCTTTGTAATCTTTCGCGCAAGAAGTCGCGACTGAGAGGTCGCAGCGTCACTTCCGGGCCGATTTCTGAGTAGGCGTTGCTTCACGCTGTGTATAACAAAGGAAGTTGAACGTAGAATTGCGCTGCAGTTAAAATGGTATTGTTGCGTTTGCAAAAATTACAGGGGAGAGGTGATGGAGAATGGAGAAAAGTGTCTTTACATCGTTTTTCCGCTAACCAGAAGATCGCGCGAGTTCATGGGAAAAAAATACGTTTTTGCCATCCTCTAGCACAAGCAACAAGTTCTTGCTTGTTGCCAGACACATTTTGACTACGGACCTTCAAAAATGCCTTTAAAGTTGGCACTGTAAACTTCACGAATTTATTGTCACCACCTTCCATTGCGAAGAAAGTACGCACCGAAGTAAAAACAGCCAAGGGACTTAAGCGATGCCGGGCAAAAGTCAAGGGAGTTAACAACCCCGCCTGAACCGCCCAATAATATAGTTGGTACAAGTATACAAATGGCTGGAGTTGTTTTACCTGGAAAAGAGCAGCCTTTGCAGAACATTGTTGTACCAGCAGGTACAATCGCTTATAACTTACATAACTCGCCATTTCGCAGTGTTTTACCTCTGTATACATACGATCCACACTTGTTGACTATAATATAGTTGGTACACGTATCCAAATGGCTGGGTTTTTAACTGGAAAGGAACAGCTTTCACAGAACACTGTTGGACCAGCAGGTACCATCGTTTAGAACTCGCCATTTTGCAATGTTTCACCCTTGTATACAGTCTACATTTGTTGACTATATAGTTGGTACAAGTATAATATAAAGGTTGTGGTTTGTGGATACTGTCTTATTACTTGGTCCCTCACAAAGTTGGTTCGTTGGTTGTTGTTGTAAGGCACTCTGATTGGACAAAACACAATTTGTCATTGGACAAAACACATTTTGTCATGGATAAAACACAATTTGTCATTGGACAAAGCAATTTGTCATTGGACGAAACACAATTTGTCATTAGACAAAACAATTTCAATGGATGAAGTATGTCCTTTAAAAAAATTCTTTTGTTTACTTGGCCGTCATTGTATACTGGAGTTTGTACATTCATGTATAAAATTATCATTGAATGCACAATGTGGTTGGTTTCTCTGTTTCTTTGACTGATCCTTTAACTGCAGGGCAGTAAGCTCCATTCTGTTCTCAAAGTTGGTCTATTCCTGTGACCATCTCTCTCTCTCTCTCTCTCTCTCTCTCTCTCTCTCTCTCTTTTTTTGCCCCCCCCCCTTTTTTTTTTTTTGTGGGGTGGTTGTGTGTGTGTGTGTGTGTGTGTGTGTGTGTGTGTGTGTGTGTTTTGTGTGTTTTTTCGTGTGGGGTGTGTGTGTATGTATGTGTGAGTGGGGTGTGTGTGTGTGTGTGTGTGTGTGTGTGTGTGTGTGTGTGTGTGTGTGTGTTTTTATGGTGTGTGTGTTGCACTGGTCTTCTTGCACTGAGTCATTTTACACTTTCTAGCTTGACTATTTTCACGGACGTATCGTTCAATCGAACTGGAAGACTAGATCGATCAACCAAGTCAAGAATTTATTTCAGAAACCCCAATGAAACGTCAATGAGAGAACAATTCGAAACATTTCACAACGGTTAGACACTGCACTAAAGCAAACGATCAATAATAAGTAAGTAACTTTGGATTTTACTCCCACTTAACCAGTACGGTTATATCAGGGCGAAGATTGATTGATTGATTGATTGATTGATTGATTATATCACTTATATAGCGCTATTCTCCGCTCTTTGGAGGGGACTCACTGCGCTCGCATGCAATTCTACATGAGTGATAGCTTTTTATATTGCTTTTTTTTTGAATATCCACCAAAAGTGGTGTACTTACAGCGCGGGCCCATGGCGGGTTGCCACATGAAACTGCTGTTTTTCTCGGCGAAAGTTCTGTGTAACCAACAACCATGCACCATGTCACTTCATGCAAAGCCACAAAAGAAAGGGTGTATGCGTGTTTAGCTGAAAACCCGCCACCTGCACTTTTGGCAGAAGGGGACCGGGATTTTTTTAACGTGTACTGCGGTAACACGGGGGTGGAAGGGGTTACCGAAAAAAAGAGTCAGCACAGAAAGTTGACCCTGGAAAAGAAAATTCCCCCGCCGCTCCTGCAGGGATTCGAACCCGCGACCTTTCAATCACGAGTCCGGCGCTCTAACCACTGAGCTATCATTGATCAATAATAAACGGCTGGTACAACTGAGTGTAAAAGTATACAACAAAAAGAAACTAAATTATCAAACACACACACACACACACACACACACACACACACACACACACACACACACACACACACACACACACACACCCCACACACACACACACACACTCACAAAGCCAACAAAAGAAAAACAAACAACAAACATGGATTTCTACAGAAAACAAACAAAAACAAGAAACCGGAAAAAGGAAGACAAATTTTTTCAAGCCAAATCTTTATTCAATGTCATTGGTCAGGTAAATTGTGATTAGAAATTTCCTATTATTATTATTGGCCATTGTTCAAGGCAATTCTTTACTTTTCATGGATCAGGCAATTTGTAAATATAATCTTTTCTCTCATTATTATTATGATATAAGAGTTGCCAGTTACGCGTTCAGAAGGTTGCCAGTTCCCAAGTTGCCAGTTACGCGTTCAGAAGGTCAAGGTTGCAGACCTCGAACCGGAAGCGACGATCTCTGGAAAGGAAGTCAAGGTCAGGTAAAAATATTTTAATCATTCTAGTCAGGGATAATTCCATTGTAACTACAAAAAGGCTCATTAATTTTTAGAAACACTTGAAATGAACTTCAAAAGCATTGCAAGTTTACCCTGGAAAGAAAAAAGGTCAAGTCAAGATCAAGTCAAAATACTTTAATCATCCCTGTCAGGGACAATTCAATTGTAACTACTAAAAGGCTGATTAATTTTTAGAAACACTTGAAATGAACTTCAAAAGCATTGTAAGTTTACCCTGGAAAGAAAAAAGGTCAAGTCAAGATCAAGTCAAAATACTTTAATCATCCCTGTCAGGGACAATTCCATTGTAACTACTAAAAGGCTGATTAATTTTTAGAAACACTTGAAATGAACTTCAAAAGCATTGTAAGTTTACCCTGGAAAGAAAAAAGGTCAAGTCAAGATCAAGTCAAAATACTTTAATCATCCCTGTCAGGGACAATTCAATTGTAACTACTAAAAGGCTAAATTTAAATTTTAGAAACACTTTAAATGAACTTCAAAAGCATTGTAAGTTTACCCTAAAAAAAAAAGGGCAAGTCAATTACTTTAATCATCCCTTTAGGGACAGTTCAAGTGTGTGTGTGTGTGTGAGCACGGGGTACACACACAAAACACACACACCCCACACCCCACACACACCCCACACAAAACACACACACACACACACACACACCCCACACACACACAACACACATGCAAGCACAGACTGAAGGGGGCCCCACAGGCGCGCGCGCCCCACACACACCCCACACACACACACACCCCAAAACACAAAAACACACACAAAACACAACACACATGAAAAGAATTCACACACGGGACGCCCGGGCGCCCCCGCACACACACACACACCAAAACACACACACACCACACACACACACACCACCACACATACACACAAAACCCCAACCCCAAAACACACACACACACACACACCCCACACACACACACACCCCCACAAAAACCCCACACATTTCAAGCACAGACTGAGGTGTGCCCCCACTTCCCCCCGAACACACCCCACACACACGCACGCACGCACGCACACACACACACACACACACACACACACACACACACCCCACACACACACACAACAACAAACACCCACTTGCACGCGTCCAAACACACTGACAAACACACAGACGGATTGACCCACTCTTTGTGGTCGTCATGGTAACTTTCCACTCCTCGTAGTACCATTCCGTGAGGCACAGAGTAGTCCAGCACTCCATCCCACTGGTTCTGCCAGTCGGTGAAGTAACACGAATGGGTCATGGCGCCTGGGACAGGAAAATTACGTAACAAAAAGGCCGTATGACGTCTTGGGACAAACAAAAACTAGCTCAGTGACGTCACTCACACTCCGAGCATTGGTTCTGCCAGTCAGTGAAGTAACACGAATGGGTCATGGCGCCTGGGACAGGAAAATGACGTAACTTGACAAACAGGTTGTCGTCTTGGGACAAAAATCCCTGGACCTCACCACACAACACACACACACACACGCACACACAAAACCCCACACAAACACACCCCACACACACACACACCCCACACCCCACACACCCCACACACACACACAAAACACACACACACACACACAAACCCTGAGCTCACCCCCCTATAAGCAAAAAGCTCATGGTACTTTATTCTGTCTTGAATAAGTTCCTGTTTAAAAACCCAAAGAAAAAAAGTCCGTTTGCTGACAGCGGGGCAGTTCCCAGACCACTGGCGTAAAAATAATTTTGGCCCAAAGGAGTTGGAGGATGTTTCGTCGGGGGAAACCAGCTAAAAGGGTAGTGGTTTTAAAACAGTGGTCAGTGCAAATTTGACGGGGGGAGAGGGGGAGAGGGGGGGGGGGGAGAAACAGAGAGAGGGGAGAGAGAGAGGGGAGAGAAGGGGGAGGGGGGAGAGAGAGAAGGGGGGAGGAGGGGAGAAAGAGAAAAGAGGAAAAAGGGGGGGGGAGAGGAGAAAGAGAGAGGGGGAGAGGGGAGAGAGAGGGGGGAGAGAGAGAGAGAGAGAGAGGGGGGAGGGGGGGAGGGGGGGAAGAGACAGGGGAGAGAAGGAACAGGAGAGAAGAGGGAAGGGGGCAGAGAGGGCAAAACAGAGGGGAAAAAGGGGGAAGGGGGAAAAAGAGAAGGGAAAAAGGGGAAAACAGAAGAAGAGAAACGGGGGGGAGAAAAGGAAAAGAGAGAGAGGGGAGAGGGGAGAGAGGGGGAGAGAGGAAAAGGGGGGGAGAGAGAGAGGAAAAAGAGAGAAAAGGGGGGGAGGGGAGAGGGGGAGAGGGGACAGAGGGCAAGGGGACAGAAGACAGAAGGGCAGAAGGGGCAGACAGAAAGACAGACAGAAGAACAGAAAACACAGAGACAAAAGAAAACAGAAGGAACAGAAAAGGGAGAGGGGAGAGAAAGGAGAGAGGGGAGAGAGAGAGAGGAGAGAGGGGAGAAAAGAGAGAGAGAGACAGAAAGGGGGGAAGGGCCCAGGGGCCGAGAGAGAGAGAGGGGAGAGAGAGAGAAAAGAAGAGAGAGAGAGAAGAGGGAAGAGAAGAAGAAGAAGGGAAGAAGACAGACAGAAAAAGAAGAGACAGGAAAAGAGGGCACAAACACAAACAACAAACAGCAACAAAAAAAAACAAAAAAAAACAACAACAAAAAAAAAACAGAGGAAGGGAAAAAGGTTTTTGTTAGGGGAAAAACGGGCAGGGGGAGAACAGACAACCAAAAATAGGAAAGGAAAAGGAAAAATGTTAAGGGAAAAGGCAAAAAAAAATGGGGAAAAGGGGGAAGGGGGGGAAACCCCTTTTTTTTTAAGGGGGGAGGGGGGAGGGGGCTTTGGGAGGATACGGAAAAAGGGAGGGGGGAGGTGGTTGGAAGGGGGAGAAAAGAGTGGTTAAGGGGTGAAAGGGAAAAAGGGAAAAACCAAGAACGGAGGAAAGGGGAAAGGGGGGGGAGGGAGGGCAGTTTTAGGGGGGGGGGAGGGAAAAAGGGGGAAAGCGGGGGAAAAAAGGGGGGGATTAAAAAAGATTTAAAAAGGGGAACCGAAGGGGGGGGAAAGGGGAAATTTAAGCGCCTGCTTCTTTAACTTGGGAAAAATAACGCCCATCCCGTCCCGAAATCCCGGAAAGGAGGGACCCGGGGGAAGAGGAGGTGAAAAAAGAAAAAATAACAAAAAAAAAAGGGGAAATTAAAAAAAAGAGGGGGGAGGTCGAAATGAGAAAACAAAACAAAAAAAGCCAGGAAAAAGTGAGGAAAAGATTGGAGAAAAAAGAGAGAATTTGGGTGGAAAGGGGGGAAAAGAAGAAGAAGGGGGAGAGAGAGGGGGAGGGGGGAGAGAGAGAGAGGGGGGGAAAAGGGGGGAGAGAGAGAAGGGGGGAGAGGGGGAGAAAAAGAGAAGAGAAGGGAAGAGGGAAAAGACGGGGAAGGGGGGGCAGGGGAAAAAGGGGAAAAGAAGGCAGAGAGAGAAA
>JABMCL010003720.1:27500-30715 GCA_018857735.1 Alviniconcha marisindica | reverse complement strand
CACACCAGGGAGAGAGAGGGAGATTGAAACATAGAGAGAGAGGTGGAGATAGAGAGGGACACGAAAACAAAAAAAAAAAGTAACACATAACCTTGTACGAGACTTTATTCCAAATGATGTTACTACACCGATCAAGAAGAAGAAAAAATCACACTGCGTATTTCAGGTAAATCGGTTTTCTGCCCTTAACGCTGCAATTACAAATTAATAATTAAGTGACCGTGCAGGAATGTTCCACCCACGAACTGAGCAAGGCAAATATCAAGCCAAAAGGGATCAGTTTTTGTCCAGTTTGATGGGCCCTTTGTGCGTGTAGATGTCGCGGCCCAGAGAGTCCTTCTCTTTGGTCAGCTGGTTCGCAGGGATCTGCAGCTTGATGGCAGCGTCCACGTCGCCCTTGGACTCCCGTCCCTCCCAGTACTGACCAGTATAGCCGTCGTAGTTGTTGCGGGCAATGGCGGCCTTGCCGGCCGACGGCTCCATGGTTGTCACGTAGACCTTGCCTGCAATTCGATACAGTGGTTTTAATATAAGAGTTATAAATGTGTGTGTGTGTGTGTGTGTGTGTGTGTGTGTGTGTGTGTGTGTGTGTGTGTGTGTGTGTGTGTGTGTGTGTGTGTGTGTGTGTGTGTGTGTATGTGTGTGTGTGTGTGTTGTGTGTGTGTGTGTGTGTGTGTGTGTGTGTGTGTGTGTGTGTGTGTGTGTGTGTGTGTGTGTGTGGTGTGTGTGTGAAGGAGCGAGATATAATATGATCACTGATGAAACAGAGAGAAAGAGAGAAGGCTAAAATTGTGTGTGAGTGGAATGACACTGGTTCATAGAATCACGATCATTTAATTTCAACTAATATCAATCCTCTTCTCTTCTCTCCCCCCCCCCTCTTCCCCATCGTCTCCCTCCTCCCCTCCCACCCCTTCCACCTTCCCGCCCCTTTCCTTTCTAATTCAAAGTCTCCAAATCTTTTAGGACAGTAATCTGTTGACCTCCTAAACGCCTGTGTTTATACTGGTGACGACTCGAGTCTACTGCAGCTCAGGCCGCAAGATATTGTTTGGCTGTATGGCCGATTAACGATCAACGAAACTCCACCGCTGCAGTAAGTGCAGGTGCACCTTAATCATAGCATGGCGGGTTCACAATCACGTCAGCAAGACAGCAACACATGATTCAGTCTAGTCATTGGGAATTCCCTGGGCTGAGTATTCTGGGAATCGATTTTCATTTTAATGTTGGATTTTATACTTAACTGCATGAATATTGCGTAGACTGTAACTTGGCAACCTATAATGTTATGAATGCAAGTGTGTCTTATTTGTATGTATGCAATTTTGTTATTATCATTATACTAATATTATTACTATCTATGCATATATAAATATATAAGTATTGTGTGTGTGTGTGTGTGTGTGTGTGTGTGTGTGTGTGTGTGTGTGTGTGTGTGTGTTGTTGTGTTGATGCTGTGTGTTGTGTTGATGTTTGTAGTTTTTCTATTATTATTATAGTGTATGTGTGTGTGTGTGTGTGTGTGGTGTGTGTGTGTGTGTGTTGTGTGTGTGTGTGTGTGTTGTGTGTGGGTGTGATGTGTTGTGTTGTGTTGTGTGTGTTGTTGTGTGTGTGTGTGTGTGTGTGTGTGTGTGTGTGTGTGTGTGTGTGTGTGTGTGTGTGTGTGTGTGTGTGTGTGTGTGTGTGTGTGTGTGTGTGTGTGTGTGTGTGTGTGTGTGTGTGTGTGTGTGTGTGTGTGTGTGTGTGTGTGGTGTGTGGTGTGTGTGTGTGTGTGTGTGTGTGTGTGTGTGTGTGTGTGTGTGTGTTGTGTGTGTGTGTGTGTGTGTGTGTGTGTGTGTGTGTGTGTGTGTGTGTGTGTGTGTGTGTGTGTGTGTGTGTGTGTGTGTGTGTGTGTGTGTGTGTGTCTGTCTGTCTGTCTGTCTGTCTGTCTGTCTGTCTGTCTGTCTGTCTGTCTGTCTGTCTGTCTGTGTCTCTGTGTGTGCGTGTGTGTCTGTGTGTCTCTGTCTGTACCAGTTTGTGCATAATCGCGCGCGAGTGTTTGTATAAGTTATACAGTGTAACTCATCACTCTAAAGGCTTTAATTGTTTCATACCTATCATCCACGTACACGTCCAAAACAGACCCACTGGGTGAAGCAATAACAGGAACTAGCAGACTTCACAATAACAATGATGATAATAAATCTTATATTGCGCCTGTCCAGTCTTTTTTTTTTAAGCACCAAACACAGCGCATCTGCAAACTAGTCGCATCACCGTTGATTAAAAAATATATATATAACAAAAACGTGATAATAATTATACAATTGTGCACGCTATTAATATTATTCATCAGTCGTTGTTGTTGTCTTATTATATGTGATTGTATTACCTAGAATACAATCACATATAACAAGACAACAACAACGACTGATGAATATAATTAATAGCGTGCACAATTGTATAATTATTTTTACATTAAAAGTGTGCCTGCATTTTACAAGGCAACAGACAAATAGGAAATGAAACAACTGTAAATCAGCAATTGACGATCAATATGACAGCATACGCATCATAAACTTTACGTAATTTTGATCAAAGTCAAATAAACCAGCAGGCAATGAGATTCCCACCCGCCTGTACAGACTTTCAAGTTATGATTCGTCGGCGCAAACGCTTAGTCAGAAGAACTAAACTGTGACAAATCGTTAAACCTGCCTCGACCGGGATTTGAACTGAGGACAGCTGCTGTAACCGGATTGCAGCGCAACAAGCTGGAGCACCAGGCCTCATACCGCTCCTGTTCGCTAAATATAGGCACTACCTTCACGAATAATGGCAAATATACCTTTCCAAATCGTAAAAATAACAACAGCTACAATCTTCAGCAGTGGTCAGATCCTTTAACAAACAGATCGCCACAGATGAAGAGAAATTAGGTATTCTTACCTCCTCCATAGGCACCATCTGAGCTGGGTCTGATTTCGCCGGATTCCTGGATCTTAGCTGCGTTTTCCGTACTGGTGTAGTGGTATACCGTTTTCTTCGGTTCAGCCATTTTGTGACACGGCTCAACTTTTCTTTTCTTTTTGTTGTTGTTGTTGTTGTTGTTTTGGCTTTACAAGCACAATTTCTCGAAGTTTAAAAAAAGATTGAGCAGTTTGGATCGCTCAGTGAAACCACGCCGCAACAATATCTATGACCCCATCAACCGCCAACAACGTGTTGTCATG
>JABMCL010003720.1:22500-25000 GCA_018857735.1 Alviniconcha marisindica | reverse complement strand
TGTACGTGTGTGTGTGTGCGCGCGCGCGTTTAGAATAGTCTCTATGGACAAGAATATGCGCTTTACAAATACTTTAATACTTGAGTAATTATTTTTCTTGCTACCACCTGATGTCGAGTGAACGTTACTATTCTCTGGGTTTCTTGCACCTTTACTGTCCGTTTTTTCACCATTTTCATCTCGCGTATCACTTTCTCTTTTTGTCCTCATAGATATATTTCTGACTGCGGATGGCTGACCAACAGTTCTGTCATTGCATGATGTGTTGACAAACGCTCCTCATCATTAGATCATGCGTAGCATAAAGCATCTGGGAGGTGTGTCGGGGGGGGGGGGGGGGGGGGGGGGGGGGGGAGGGATTCAATTTTTTTCAAAAAAGATTTACATTTTCTTTTGTCTTGTATTTTGGCTTCCCTTTTAAATATCATGTTTGTGTTTCTGCTATCGACTGTGTCTCTGTATCTATATCTGTCTCTCTGTCTATATATCTGTCTCTCTACCTACATATCTATCTACCGTCCTGAGGTAACACTGTGCGGTTGACAGAACGTTAAAATCCAATCACTAACATATCTGTCTACCTATCTGTCTGTCTATCCATATAAATATCTGTCCGTCTGTCTTTTTATGTGTCTGTTCGTCTCTCTCTCTCTCTCTCTCTCTCTCTCTCTCTCTCTCTCTCTTCTCTCTTCTCTCTCTCTCTCTCTCTCTCTCTCTCTCTCTCTCTCTCTTCCTCTCTCTCTCTCTCTCTCTCTCTCTCTCTCTCTCTCTCTCTCTGTGTTGTGTGTCTGTATATTTATCGGTCGATCAGTCGATCTATTTATCTCACTGTTTATGTATGCCTACCTACCTACGTACCCTATTCTTCATAGTGGTTGAGGAATTGCAGTGGTTGTAACTCATACTTTCAGCAAAGAAGACTATTAGTTTTCATTTTCAAGTCAGTTTTGTCGGTATCCTGGTGTGTTCTCTGCCTCTGCTATCTGGCTGGTTATTTTGGATCTTCGATGGGGGGGGGTGTCATCGTTTCCAGCACGGTTCTGAATACTATGATCACCCGGTTGTGTGCAGATCACTTACTAAACTGTTGCCCTGGCTGATGGCGGACTACTACCACTACACGGACCAAACAGGCCTAGAGGCCATCAAATCCTGCGGCTTCATCAAAGAAAGCGCGAGGCTGGACCATGGCGACGATGCTGTCTTTCATAAAGGTGGGACTACTACTTTGTCAACAGGTCTTAACCCCTTCACTGCCGTGATGTTATTTAAAAACCACCAATTAAAGTGCAAAATTTGAAACCGTTACGCCTTTTTGTTTTGTTTTTCGCACTGGCGTGTGAAAGGATTTTCATCAAAATGCATAGCACTGAAAGTAGACGTTTTATAGGACCGAAAAATATACTGTTTTTGAGTGGCGTCCATGCAGGTCAGCCCGCAAAATTTACAGGCTGGGGCAGTGAAGGGGTTAAGACCTTCTGAGTCGTGAAACACCAGTTGACGATATATAACTAAACCCTTGACTCTCACTCCGGCTCTCAGCAGCCGGGCCAACTCGCAACAAGCAAGTGAACAACCAAACAAGGGACGCGCATGTTTCAAGGCACAATGGTTCGTTAATTAACACGTTTGATGGCCATTGTCTGGCTAAAGGATCGTACGTACACGCAGACTGCAGCGAAGGCGTCATCATCTCGCAAGGTGCCAGATTTGAGAAACATTCGGTTGACAGTTTATGTTGACCGTTTGTATTGTTTGGTGGACAGTTTATCAGTGTTGACGTTTTGTATTGTTCGGTTGACAGTTTATGTTGATGTTTTGTATTTCGGCAGTGTTATGCCGGGCAGTATAAAATTTCAAATTTCAATTGCTTTCGCTTTTAGCACGACGAAGGATTTGCATCGAAAGGCTCAGAATCGGTAGCTTGTTACTGGGTGGTTCAGGCGGGGCTGTTAACTCCCTTGACTTTTGCCTGGCATCGCTTAAGTCCCTTGGCTGCTTTTACTTCCGGTGCGTAATTTCTTCACAATGGAAGGCGGTGACAGTGAATTTGCGAATTTTACACTGCCAACCCGTTAAAGACATTTATGGAGGCCCGTAGTCAGAATGTGTCTGGCCAGAAGCAATAACTTGCCCTAAAATGCATTTTTTCCACGAACTCGCGATCTTCTGGTCAGCCAAAAGACGACGCAAAGACACTTTTTTTTCCACCCTCCATCCGCTTTTCCCGGTAATTTTTGCAATTACAATAGTGGTGGTATTTGTGCTGCTTCGCAATTCTAGGTTCAACTTCCATTGTTATACACAGCGTGAAGCAACGCCTACTCAAAAATCGGCCCGGAAGTGACGCTGCGACCTCTCGCGACTTCTTGCGCGAAAGATTACAAAGGGCATTCACTCGTGCCAACCAGCTTCACTGAACCGCCCAATAGGCCCAAAACGCTTTCCCTATGCGGGCATTTGTTTGCGCTTTTTCAACTGAAAACCTCACACGTTTTGT
>JABMCL010003720.1:12500-15000 GCA_018857735.1 Alviniconcha marisindica | reverse complement strand
CTTACAGCAGCAGCGATGACATTGTAGTCTTACCTAAGTCTTGTTTTCCAGTGGTCATTTGTAATCAGGTATTTCCTTACAACTGCTTAAAACACACTTTCTCCATGACTTTCATACTGGATCCAAACACTAGCTTATTAATCAAGGGGTGAGAGGGATGCGGGTGGGGTGGGGTGGGGGTGGGGGGGAATAAATATTAT
This sequence comes from Alviniconcha marisindica, assembly GCA_018857735.1. Classification (NCBI taxonomy): domain Eukaryota; kingdom Metazoa; phylum Mollusca; class Gastropoda; family Provannidae; genus Alviniconcha; species Alviniconcha marisindica. The sequence continues at coordinate 14,800 of JABMCL010003720.1, read as the reverse complement.
ATACCTACTATATCAGTACCTAATGCTACACTGTCACCACCAGAATGATGACAACTCCAACAGTTACTGAAGATGGGCAGGGGTTTGAACCATTATAAATGTTTCAATCTTTATCAGTGGAGGTTTTCACATAGTTCAGGAGCTGTGTGAGAGTCGAGGTGGACGTCCTGGACTGTCCGTCCTAACGAGCCTTCTGGTTTCCGTGGACGTAAAGATTTATTGCACCGTGCTTCGGCATTGGTCACAACTTGTCCCTAATACGTCAACTGACATCTGAGGACATTAAGCATCACTTCATCATCATCAGTGGAGGATCAAAGTCACAATTATGAACAGATAGTGTCGATAAACCACAACTTTTGAAGACGGAAAAGCGAGCCGATGCGGAGTAGCCTAGCTACCAACAGCTATGAGCGGGGCCTAAAGCCGCAGGCTGACCTAAATCTCAAGGCCAGGGACAATGGCCCTAGAATGGTAGTCACGGACCGGGACTACGCCAAAGTCCGAGCCGAACCTCGGGCCTAAAAAATGAACAGCCGAGATTTAGGCTACATCGACTGATTTTGCTGGCCTAAAGGTCGTAGGCCCGGGAATATGACTAGCTGTCGTAATGATTGTAAATTTTGGCTTTGTTGTTTGATTTTTTTCTGTTATTGCGTAGGCCTGGGAATATGCTGATTTGCTTTTAGTGTCGTAATGATTGGAAATTTTCTTTTTGTTGTTTTGGGTCAAGTTTTTGCTGTTGTTGCTTTAAGTTCTCCATCTGTTTGTTGTTGTTGTTGCGACATGCACGCAATCAGAAAACAAAACTGGAAAAGCGCTGTTATACTGTACGCAAGAGTCAAAAACGGTCGACCACAGCCAACTGAACATGCATCACAGATGCCGTTACTGAAATATTGACAATGTAGCTGTTGCAAAGGAAAACACGAACGAAACTTTTGAAGCCCTCACAAATCTGAACAGCGCTCCAACGATTGCGTCGCGAGCAATTCATAAAGAAAAAACATTATCATCAGTATCCGGAGCCGTCAGTTTCCGAAGCAAAGCTAAAAACAAAACAAAAAAACATAAAACAAAAACAAACAAACAAAAAACGCTTAAATCGAAGCACTTTCTGCATAGTTATAGGCTTATCCGTCGTTGACGGATAGGTTTAAAAAAAAAAAAAAAAAAAAAAGCACGAACAACTTAAGGAAGAAGAAGAAAGAAAAATCCCCCCAGCGCGTTCGATTCGACTGCATAATGTTCAAGGAATGAGTGAATAACTGCTGGTGAGGTTGACAAAATAGAACAGCTCTAGAGAAATGTGCTCACCTATACGACGACACTGACATAAGGAACAAGTAAAAACCACAAGCGCTTTCGACATATGGTCAAAACCAGACGAAGACCATGTGTCGAAAGCGCTTGTGGTTTTACTTGTTCCTTATGTGTCGTCGTGTAGGTGAGTACATTTCTCTAGAGCTATTCTATTTTGTCAACCTCACCAGCAGTTATTCACTCATTCCTTGAACATTATGCAGCACATTTCTCCGCTAGAGCTGTTCCATTTTTTATAATGTTCAACCTGGAATTCCGGCCTGCTGCAATACGTGCCTGCTCCAGATACTCAGCCGCATTGGGGAAAACCTACCGGGAAGCAAGGAAACGGAAAGCAAGGAAACAAACAAAACAAAAACAGGTCAAATGAAAGTCGCGTTCGTGGACTGCTGAGGCGTATTCAAGCAGCTGCACGGCAATGCATGGCCACTGCTCTAAATCAGGCTGTCCCTGCTCAGTAACGGTCACTGCTCTAAATCAGGCTGTCCCTGCTCAGTAACGGCCACTGCTCTAAATCAGGCTGTCCCTGCTCAGTAACGGCCACTGCTAGCTCAGTGACCCCGACGCTGATACGCCGGCTTGGAGTGGCGCTGTAGGTGCGAGGGGGCGGGGGATGATGATGATGAAGTGATGCTTTATGTCCTCAGATGTCAGCTGACATATTAGGGACAAGTTGTGACCAATGCCGAAGCACGGTGCAATAAATCTTTACGTCCACGGAAACCAGAAGGCTCGTTAGGACGGACAGTCCAGGACGTCCACCTCGACTCTCACACAGCTCCTGAACCATGGGCGGGGGAGTGCGGAGGCGTTATTGAGTTGTCGTGCCATCCTGCCGCTACTGACTCAGCCATTGCTTGTCATCTATAGGACAAACTCTGTTAACACGCTACAATAAAATCATATCATATTCAAGCCGAAAACCCGTGCTACGGCAGTCCGTGTCTGCTCCAGATACTCGCACTGGGGAAAAGTTG
>JABMCL010003720.1:5000-7500 GCA_018857735.1 Alviniconcha marisindica | reverse complement strand
ATACATACGTAAACACGTGTGATTTTTTTTCTCTTTTTTTTTTTTTTTTTTTTTCTTTCTTTTTTTCATGGTCATCTCTTTTATGAGTGTGCATGGTAAATACGTTGGTGTTTTACCACCAGTCAACCATCACAGTTATATCAGGGCGTGTGCATGGACGAGGGAGACAATAAACCAGCCTTTATCAAGGATGAGGGATTGCTTTCCAAGCAAATGAAGAGGGAGTCACCTTTATCCGCCTCCTCCAGGTTTTGAGTCGTTTTCACGGCTGCTGTCAATATGAAGTCGAGACGAGGCTGTTTGTCTGTCGTTACAATGAGGATAACTCGGGAGATGAAATAACAATTACCGCCGGTGGTGGGGGGGGGGGGGGGGGAGTAAAAAAGTGATTTCCCTGGAGACCATAGCTGCCATCCAAGAACACTTGAGGTCAACGTGTTTTACGACATATATTGGTGCCGGCGACAATAATTATATTCCGTAAAACCCAGACTTACTTAGCGTAGTCCATTTGAGTCATTGCATGATGGCTAGCTTTATGGAGAGAAAAATATGAAAATAAACTGAAGGGCCAAAGAACAATTTTGTGCATGGATGTTTGTTGTGTGAACGTCCATGGTTGTGTGCACCTGTACCGACATACACACACGCCTGTCAGAGAGAGAGAGAGGGGGAAAGAGAGAGAAAGAGAGAGAGTGTGTGTGTGTGTGTGTGTGTGTGTGTGTGTGTGTGTGTGTGTGTGTGTGTGTGTGTGTGTGTGTGTGTGTGTGTGTGTGTGTGTGTGTGTGTGTGTGTTGTGTGTGTGTGTGTGAGTGAGTTTTGTACGTGTTTGTGTTTCTCTGTACCCGCGTGTGTGTGTGTGTGGGTGGGTGGGTGGGTGGGTGGGTGTGGTGTGGGTGTGTTTGTGTATGTGATGATGTGTGTGTGTGTTGGGGGGGTGGTGTGTGTTGGGGGGGTGGTGGGGGGGGGGTCCGTGGGTGTTTACGTACATGGCACCACAGACCAGTGTTGTGGAACTGAGAAGGCTTCTAAGCGGATGCATGCAGGGTATCATGTGGGTTTTCCCGAGAAGGTAGATTGCATCACGAACCGAAATAACCGCATATGCATCACGAACTGAAATGACCGCGTCTAACTCCTTAGATCGACAGACCTAACGCCTCGCCAAACAACATTTGTAGAGGTGGTAGTTGAGATAGGCCTGGAAATTAATCTTCTCAAAACAACAGCCGGACGAAGAAGATGATCGTAACGACTGTAATTAGGCTATACTTAACACGTAACCTGTCGAGGATCGGGCCGCGTGCTGTGTGTGTGTGTGTGTGTGTGCGTGCGTGCGTGCGTGCGTGCGTGCGTGTGTGTGTGTGTGTGTGTGTGTGTGTGTGTGTGTGTGTGTGTGTGTGTGTGTGTGTGTGGTGTTGTGTGTGTGTGTGTGTGTGTGTGTGTGTGTGTGTGTGTGTGTGTGTGTGTGTGTGTGTGTGTGTGGTGTGTGTGTGTGTGTGTGTGTGTGTGTGTGTGTGTGTGTGTGTGTGTGTCGTGTGTGGTGTGTGTGTGTGTGTGTGTGTGTGCGTGTTTCTGTGTACGCGTGTGTGTGTGTGTGTGTGTGTGTGTATGTGTTGTGTGCCGGCGCTAGGCAAACGTGTTGTCGTTTGGGTACTAGGCAGCGGGAGTTCGCTGAGGGCGCCACACAGTGCTATACCGATGTTCCGAGGTGACTTGTGACTGACGTGACCAAACATATGGCGGCATATTGGCGACATCAGAAGCAAGCCGTAAATCGATTTTCCAAAAAAAAGAAGTCTAGATGTGATCCGAATTGAGTTGGAAAGTGAAGTTATGGCCAATGAAACGTTTTTTTAAGATTGCTCGTAAGCATCAATGGACGTACTCTAGGACTGGTTTTGTCGTTCAGCTATCGGTTTTGGTGGTTTTAAATCATTGCGTAGCCCCCCCCCCCCCCCCCCCCCCCCCCCAACTCACCCCACCCCAGCTCCCGCTCTTTCCAAGTCAAGGTATTTTGAATACCACGTACAAAAGTTAAACCTCCTTTCAATCCAGCCCATGTGCCTCTGCGAGTGAATTCAATGGCTTTATTATCGACGCATTTACTTCTAACATGAGCCCGTCATCATCCACTAACTGGACACTGATTTGAAATGTCCCACGGACTATTCGAGTCCTAACTGAGACACCATTTTCAAAACGCCAGCTAATCGTGGGACAAGCCGCTGCAAGCGAACAAAACGTTTTACAGTCTGGCGGTCTTGTTTCGTAACCACAGGACTCAAAGTCGCCGAGTATTAGCAGTTATCTTTCGGGAAATCCCTATCACTTAGACTAACATATAGGATTATATATAGAGAGTGGCCGCATAACCCTTGGTAACAAGGAAGTAAGTAACTTGATGCTTTACGCCCTGTCAACCAGTGTTTTGGTAACAAACCAGAGAAGCAAAGAAGTCTACGGCTCACTCAGCATTGAAAAGGAAAAGAGTTTCCGC
>JABMCL010002375.1:25000-30000 GCA_018857735.1 Alviniconcha marisindica | reverse complement strand
TTGAACACAGTTCTCAAAGACAGATCTTCAAAGAGAGAGAGAGAGAGAGAGAGAATAGTTTATTAAAAAAGACCATGGGGCCATGTCAATTGTGGTGATGAACATAGTCAAGCAACTTTCGATCAACATAAAGCTACAGGTACAACATCTTGTCCAGACCAGATAGTATTGAGTACTGTAAAAGCCTTTTGTAGAAAAGTAGCGAGTCGGCGAGTTGGAGATACTTGTTTTTCAGAAGCAAACAACATTGACAGTTAAAAAAGTGATAGACATCTGACATATTTGCGTGGTATATATTTATTTCTTAGGTCATAGGACATGATAATATGAAGTGAATTTGGTTTCAGTTTAGTTGTTGTAAAAATGGACATTCTAGGTCTGCCTCAACAGCACAGAGAAGAGAGAGAGAGAGTGAGAGGGGAATGTTTTAAATATCTGTGTGTGTGTGTGTGTGTGTGTGTGTGTGTGTGTGTGTGTGTGTGTGTGTGTGTGTGTGTGTGTGTGTGTGTGTGTGAGTGTGTGTGAGAGAGAGAGAGAGGGAGAGAGAAGTGACTTGTGTGTGTGTGTGTGTGTGTGTGTGTGTGTGTGTGGTGTTACCTAGTCGTCTAGAATGTATGTCGTGTGCAAGAGAGCGTGACGTATAAAAATATGACGTATTTTATAATCTAATTACGTTTTGTAGGAATCAGTCAAGCCAACCGGGCCTTGACAAAGCCCCCAAGGGCGAAAATTTGGAGTAAAAGGTTTCCAATGAAAAACATGATCTCTCTCTCTCTATATATATATATTTATAACTCATAAAAAAGACACACACACACACACACACACACACACACACACACACACACACACACACACACACACACACATTCTCTCCCTTCCCTGACATGGTGACAAGAAGAAAACCGAAATCCTCACGGACACTGTGAAGCAGCAGGAGCGGAGACTGAGGCAGCTGGAAAGGGAGCAAAACGACCTGCAGCAGTATACAAGACGCTGGAACCTGCGAGTATACAAGGTGCCCGAAGACAAAGCAGAGTCTGCAGACGACTGTGTATCGAAGGTATGCAGTATATTCAGCGACAAAGTTGGCGTCCCAATCAACGCTGCTGACATCGAGGTGGTTCACAGGGTGGGACAGCGGAGCAGCACCGGGAGCAGACCCATCATCGTCAGATTCTTCGACCGCAAGAAGAGGGACAGAGTTCTCAGCAACCGACGCAATCTCAAAAGGAAAGTGTTTGTTGTTGGAGAAGATCTGACTTACGCAAACTACCAAGTGTCCAAGAAAGCGATGGAACATTCGGCAACCCTGGCAGTGTGGAGTTCCAACGGGAGAATCTTGGCCAAAGTCAAGAACGGACGGATTGTAAGACTGAACATTCACACGGACTTAGACGAGGCGTTCAAACGAGCTATGTATTCAAATGCGATGAGCGCTGATGAAGACAACTAAGCAAGACACGGTCTTGCCCGTGAGGTACCATGTACTGAGTGCTTTCTCTTTGAATTTGTATATTAATACTATAGAACAGCTTCTTTTTTTCTTTTTTCTTTTCTTCTCCTCCTGGTTACCTGGTTACTTTTCTTGTCCCCGCCCCTGTCCCTTTAATTATCTTTAGTATTACTGTAGCAACTAGGACCGACTGGGTTGTTTTTTTCCTATATTTGTTTCTCTTTCTTCGCCTGTTAATATACTGTATGTGTACTCCTTGTGTTAGACGTCGTTGCAATGCAGATCAACTATATAATTATGTTTTTGAATTTTACGCGCTTCAGTTGTACGTGTAGATAATTATTGCTAGCTGAGTTGTATGTTGTACACTTGTTGTGTCCCCTGGCGTACTTTTGGAACACACGCATTTAAAGAATGGTTCTACACGTGATTCTACACGTGTGTCATGGCACATTTTCCATGAACACCGGATTTTTTATATTTTATTTTTTAGGGGGGTTGTTTTTTGTTTGTTTCCACACGTGCATCACTGGTGCCATGTCTAGCGCTGAGGCGCTATCACTTGTATAGTGCCAGTTACGTTCCACAGACCACACGCGTGCTACCACGGTCAGGGAAAGTCTGACTGACCGCCTGTCGCATTCTCCCCTTGCCTCCCCCCCCCCCCACCCCCCCCCCTCCTAGTTTGGGGGTGGGGATAAGCTCAGTAGAGCACTGGGACGACTTAAAAGTCAAACTGAGCCGAACTGTGGGTGCAGATGAACAAACAATGCAAGACTGTTTGCTCATCACAAGAATACTTGATTTTTTTAATCATTTGTTTTATTTGCACCGACACGGTGGTAGTTTTGAATTATGCTTTATTTGTATATTTGTGTGGGTTTTGAGACAGTACTGTTTGTTTTGAAATGCAAGACGCCCGTATTTTGAGTTTACGGTTGAGTACTAGTGTACTAGTGACATGCCTGACATGTTCTGTGGAATGTTGGCTGTTTTGACTGGAGCGTGCAGCACGCAGTTGTTCAAACCGTTGGTCCGCACGACTTGTTATTTTCAAGGTGTATTTACTACTCTGGAACCTATCTGCGTAGTTGTTGTTTGTATATATATAAAGTTATCATATTAATATTGTATTTTTTTTATATATATATACATGTGTGTGAAGATCATCTTACCTTATTACAGTGTAATTGCCCAGTTTAAATTAATTCTTTTTTCCCCAGTCCTTGCTGCTGTTGTTGCTGTGCCTGTATCGAGCACGCTCTTACAGGGATTTGTGTGTGTGTGTGTGTGTGTGTGTGTGTGTGTGTGTGTGTGTGTGTGGCAGTTTGGCTGCAGTAAAACGCTCATCAATGCAAACACAACAACAAGGAGTAGTCACAAACACGGCCGCGTGTGCGCGCGCGCACACACGCACCCACACACACACACCCTCAATACCCCTTCTCTGTCTCGTTTGCAGACTGTCACCGCAGCATTATGAAAATGAGCATGTAGATCGATTGTGTTGACATGAGTTTTGAACGACTGAAATGTGTGTATCCTGCACGCGAGCATTTTGTATATGTAAAGTTTGTTGCTACTTTTAATTACTTGTGAGGTTTTCTGTTTTTGTTGTTGTTGTTGTTGTTGTTGTTGTTGTTGTTTTTGTTTTTTGTTGTTGTTTTTCATCGAATGCGCACACAAACACGCACTTATTGGACACTCGCACGCGTGCGCGTCTACGCAGACACAGACACACATTCACAGTCATTAAACACACACATGCACACACATGCACATACACGCACACACGCACGCACGCACGCGCACACACACACACACACACACACACACACACACACACACACACACACACACACACACACACACACACACATATGCACACGCGCGCGCGCGCGTATAGTACGGTAACAATTTGTGTGCGCATGTACAGGAGCAAACGGCTCCTTTCATCTGTTTATCCTGCATTCTTGTTGATTTATACATTTGCATTTGCTTGGAAGTTTGAATTGCCTTGGAGCTCGAGACGCCCGTGTTTTTGTGGTTTGCACCTGAGTATTAATTGTATGAATGTACTGGCACGGTTGGGAATGTTGAATGCGTTTGATTTGCTGCGTGCAGCATGCGGCTGTTTACACCGGAGGTCTGCACGACTTATTCTTAAGCCATTTAAATATTCGGACACTGTTTTGCGTTGCTGCTGATTGTATTGTATGTTAGTATCAGCTTGTTTAGACAGTGTGGTTGTTCAGTATAGAATCATATCACTCTTGTAAAAATAAAAAATAAAAAATAAAAGGCAACGAAAACAAAAACAACAACAAAAAAAGCCGAAAAACAACATTAAATTAGAAAATAATCTTCGTTTGTATACACAGGTATATACTTATTATAAACCAGTAGTTTTGATCAACATCGTACACCTTACACGTTAATTTATTATGTCAATCAAAACTATGGAGTCGTATTATCAAATTTGTAACTCTAGTCAGTGGGCTGTTATTTCATTTTTGTGTATTTATTTTTCACGTAAGAACATGGTGTACATCTACCGTCGATATGCCTATAAGTAAAGATGTGTACTGCAGTGCAAGATAAAATCATGTGTATTCAAACATGTTTGATACGTCTGCCTGTGTAGACCTTATATTCCTTTTTGTGACCCAGGTAGATTTGGAGGCAGAGGGAAGGAGAACTACTCTGTCTTTTCTTCTTCTTTATTTGAAAGTTTATCTCCTCTCTCTCTCTCTCTCTCTCTCTCTCTCTCTCTCTCTCTCTCTCTCTCTCTCTCTCTCTCTCTCTCTCTCTCTCTCTTCTATCTTCTCTCTGTCTGTCCTGTCTGTCTCGTCTGTCTGTCTGTCTGTCGTCTGTCTGTCTGTCTTCTGTCTCTCTCTGTCTCTGTCTGTCTCTCTCTCTCTCTCTCTCTCTCTCTCTCTCTCTCTCTCTCTCTCTTCTCTCTCTTCTCTCTCCACTTTTTTCTTTTTTTCTTTAAGTTCATATCTTCTGATCTGCACTCGACAGTCGAATGATATCTTTTTGCACTGCTTGATCAGCGATTTCACCAGAAAATCACTCTTTTCCTTTTCTTCTACAGCTTAGTATACTGTAACTTTTTTGTGTGTGTGGAATTTTTGTGTACCTGTTTATGCCGGTTAGTTGGTTGTATTGTTTGTCCGTTTGCCTGTTTTTTGGTTGTACTATATTGGCCATGGACTTTGAATTTATTATGTTTGTACGTGCATATTCAGCGCTGGGTTCAGCGTGTTGTGATCTGTGCGTATGTACGTCATGTGCCTGTACTGGCGTAGGTTTTGAACTGTTTGTATGGACATTTGTGGCGGATTTTTGTGAGCTATGTTCGCACGTGAAAGTGGTTCCTTCCATGATGCTTCTGCTTTGTTGGATAGTGTCTCCTGGCTGTAGTGGGATTAGATCACGCATACTATGACCAATACAGTTAAGGTTGTCTCAATGAATTGCCAAGGCCTAGCTGACCCGCGCAAGAGGAGAGATGTTTTTCACTATTTAAGAGATAAGTCAT
>JABMCL010002375.1:17500-20000 GCA_018857735.1 Alviniconcha marisindica | reverse complement strand
ACTATAGTAACACGGGGGTGTAACGAATACCGAAATGAGAGTTAGCACAGAAAGTTGACCTTGGAGAAGAAAATTCTCCCGCCACTCCTATTGAGACTCGAACCCGCAAACTTTCGAATACGAGCCCAGAACTCTACCACCGAGACCCTCCCTCCCCCATCCCCCTTCCCCGCTACCCAGGGCGTTTTACGGGATGATGTATTTTAGTTCTGTTGGCGGATTTATTTCTGTGAAGAAACAACAGAATGATAGTTAATGAACCGAAGGGAAAACGATAGTTCCGAAGAGCAACCGTGAGGCAGTCAGTCAGTTGGTCAGCTAGCTAGTTAGTTAGTTAGTCAGTCAGTCAGTCAGTCAGTCAGGTTTGTTTTGTTTGTTTTGTTGTTGTTGTTGTTGTTGTTGTTGAAGCATCTTTGATCAAAGTACTGACCGCACCGCCTTCCATTCCTCGTGTTCTTTGTTAACAGGAAGTGACATCACAAATGAAGCTGCAACGTCTTGTCATCGCGCTCCTTGTCCTGGTGACCTTGAACTTGGTCCTTGAAACATCTACCGTGGCTGCAGGTAAAAGACTATCGTGGATTTCATAACTAGCATTCTTCCGTTCATGTCTAGACTAACTATTTGAGTGTTATTCATAATCTGGAACAGAAAAAGGCCCACAGTGCCTGTGTAGAATCAACAAACAAGGGAGTTAAACAGCGTTCGATATATGTCACACAGACACGTCTGCTGCAGTTGATGTAATTTGTATTTACATGTATGCCAGGTGTGAGATACCTTGACGGCTCAGGTCTTTGTTGTTGTCTTTATGTGATTATTCACCGTCCTAAGCAGAATGCCTAGAGCGCTTGCGTACCATCAACAAACGGCGACTTGAACACAGTAACAAATACCCTAAAGCGCTTACAGTAGCTCCCACCTGGCATGCGAGTATGATACAGAAACTCCACCCAAACTATATCCTCATTCTAACCGAAGATGTAAGTTGGCGTTAAGGTGTAGATGAGATGTGCAAATGATTTCATCCATCCTCATGCTTCATTTTCTTTCTTTTTTCTTTTTTCTTTTTTTCTTTTTTGGAATTTGTTTAACGCCGAATAGTGTCACTAGTGGGGACGAAATTCCAGGAAGTGGGGGGCGGGGAGGGGAGGTGGAATGGGGGGTGGGGGACAGATGCTGACGTTGGTTTCATATGGTTTGTCTGACAGATGCTGACGTTGGTTTCATGGTTTGTCTAACGGGTGTTGACGTTGATTTCAAATTGTCTGACAGGTGCTGACGTCGGATTCACTGCTTGTCTGACAAATGCTGACGTTGCTTTCATATGGTTTGTCTGACAGATGCTGACGTTGGTTTCATGGTTTGTCTAACGGGTGTTGACGTTGGTTTCAAATTGTTTGTCTGACAGGTGCTGACGTCGGTTTCACTACTTGTCTGGCAGAGGCTGACGTTGGTTTCATACGGTTTGTCTAACAGATGCCGACGGTGGTTTCATAGTTTGTCTGACAGATGCTGACGTTGGTTTCTTATTGTTTGTCTCACAGATGCTGACGTTGGTTTCATACCGTTTGTTTGACAGCTGCTGACGTTGTTTTCATTGCTTGTCTAACAGATGCTGACGTTGGTTTCATGGTTTGCCAGACAGATGCTGACATTGGTTTTATTGCTTGCTTGACAGGTGCTGACATTGGTTTCATTGCTTGTCTGATAGATGCTGAAGTTGGTTTCATATGATTTGTCTGACAGATGCTGACTTTGGTTTCATACCGTTTGTCTGACAGATGCTAACGTTGGTTTCATTGCTTGTCTGACAGATGCTGACGTTAGTTTCATTACTTGTCTGACAGGTGCTGAAGTTGGTTTTATATGGTTTGTCTGACATGTGCTGACGTTGGTTTCATATGATTTGTCTGACAGATGCTGACGTTGGTTTCATTGCTTGTCTGACAGATGCTGACGTTGATCCAGCAGACACGGCCGAAACGGAACACTTTCCCGTGCGAGACGCGAAGGAACGTCCCCGCCAGGCGAAGAAGTGAAGCTTGTGGGGCCGTAGCCACGTTTAAGGGCGTATGACACAGCTGTGCAGTCTGTCGTCACACTAACCCCGCCTCTCTCTCGCCCGTGCAAGAGGCGTTGTGAACCCCACAGCCTGTGCTTCGCTGTGGTTTTCTGGCTAGACAAGCAGTACCTGCTCGGCTTTTAAAAATATCAGTCAGTCTGTTCGTTTCTGTCAAATAAAGCGCGGAGAAGAAGAGAAGGAAAGACCCGTTCTCTGGAACCAACTCGTGCATGATCTTCAAGACAAACAAATTCTTCTAGCCCCGGGTGTATCTGCGTCAAAGAGCCCTGTCCATGTGGCTCCTTCCCCCCTGTTCCACGCCCCTCCCGTCCCTTCCCCTGGCCCTTCCGGCGGAGATTCTACTGAAAGCCTACTGAATCCTACTGAATCCTATTCCTACTGAAATCGCCTGACCCTCTCCTTTCCCCAACTCCC
>JABMCL010002375.1:0-12500 GCA_018857735.1 Alviniconcha marisindica | reverse complement strand
GCTCTATGGCTCTGAACTGTGGGGAATTAATGCCCGTGAGTCAATAGAAAAGGTCCACATACAAGCCTGTAAGTTGTTTTTGAATGTACCGCCACACACACCCAACGATATGGTGTACGGAGAATTGGGAAGATTCCCACTGTATATTCAGGCTGCAGCTCGTTGTCTACAATATTGGTTCCGACTACGACGACAGCCTTTATGTCGTTATTCCAGAAAAGCATACGATATGTTATATGGACTACAAGAAAGAAATAGCAAAGCAAAAACTTGGGTTTACCATGTCAAACGCCTTTTGTGTGTCAACGGATTTGGGTATGTATGGATGTATGGAGAAGTTGGTGACGAAAGACGGTTTTTGCATATATTTAAAGAACCTCTTAAAGATTGCTTCTATCAGCGTTGGTGGACACATATATCTAATTGTGAACGCTTTGATTTTTATCATTGTTTTAAGAGCACAGTTCAGTGTGAAAGATAAATCTCTCTCACCCTACTCTATCTAGGGTGTATGCAAAGCAGAATATATAAAACTGCCCTTGCGCGATTTAGGTTTGGTGTGTCAAGGATAAATTGTCACCGACTGCGCTTTTCTGCTGCTTTCGACCTACGTAATTGCCCTTTTTGTACTACATCGACCGAAGATGAGTGCCATATGTTGTTTCAATGCCCAGCATACACAGACTTGGGAACAGAATTTTCTTTTGAAACAACAGCACGAACTGGCTCACAGAAGGAGCAATATGTACAAATCCTTTGTGCAGCCAACGACAACACACTCTTAAACTTATCAAAATTCATATTTTTGGCGATCAAACGCAGAGAAAGCTTGATCACCGCATGAGATCACAGCGTGAGTGTGTGTGTGTGTGTGTGTGTGTGTGTGTGTGTGTGTGTGTGTGTGTGTGTGTGTGTGTGTGTGTGTGTGTGTGTGTGTGTGTGTGTGTGTGTTTCTCTCTCTCTCTCTCTCACACTCTGTGTGTGTGTGTGTGTGCGTGAGTGCGTGCGTGCGTGCGTGCGTGCGTGTGTGTGTGTGTGTATCTCTCTCTCTCTCTTTCTCTCTCTCTCTCTCACTCTGTGTGTGTGTGTGTGTGTGTGTGTGTGTGTGTGTGTGTGTGTGTGTGTGTGTGTGTGTGTGTGTGTGTGTGTGTGTGTGCGTGTGTGTGTGTGAGCGTGCGTGTGCGTGTGCGTGTGTGTGTGTCTATGTCTCTCTCTCTCAGTCTGTGTGTGTATATGTGTGTGTGTGTGTGTGAGAGAGAGAGAGAGAGAGAGAGAGAGAGAGAGAGAGAGAGAGAGAGAGAGAGAGAGAGAGAGAGAGAGAGAGAGAGAGAGAGAGAGAGAGAGAGAGAGAAAGATGGGTGCCGTCTCCGTTCTAATCAAAAATAAAAATAATAATCCCCACCCCCACCTTTACTACAGTGCTAAAGGGGGATCTACCCGAACCACTCCGTTTAGTTTTTGCCTCCTCCACTCCGCCACCACGCGACTCTACCCTACTCCCTACCCCGCGACTCCCCCACCCCACCACCCACCGCCCCTCCCGCGCCCCCGGCCTCCAACCAGGATGCACAGAACATCCGGCTACTGCACTCACCGAGGCATAAATTTCGGTAGCCTAAACATGAACTGTTTTGCCAACTTCCCTTTTTCTCGTGCGCTCTCGTCGCTCCGTGTTTCGCGAGGCAATTTTCGTCACCACGGCAATGACCTCTTTGACCCTCGTGTTAACATGGCCGTAAGACAGCAGGCCGCGATTCTCCGCGTGAAACAGTCAGCTGTAAAATTAATGTTCTGTGAGCCGGTTTGGTCTAGCGGTTAGGTGTTAGGCTGGTTAGGTGAGTGAAAGACCACGTTTCGATTCCGCTTCGGCTATCCTCTCTCTTCAAAATTTCTGGTCTGCGGACACTGGTTTGTGAGCTTGTCTCTCACAATTAATGAAACATTAAAATGGCTATCATCGCTGCCAATCTAAATGCAGGAGTCATTCTGGTGGTGACAGTGTAGCGTTAGGTACGGTCTCCCTCTTCCCCCACCTCCTGGGATCTCGGTCCCCGCCAGTACCTCTTCGGAGACAATTTGGCGTTAAACCAGTTTAACCAAACCAACCACTTATTGTTTCGAGCTCAGGAGCTGTGTGAATAAGAAGATAGGCCTGGGCCTCCGTCCCTAACAATCCCTACGGTCTCCGTGGACAGAAAGCAACAGTGAAGAAAAACAATTAATGAAATCTTTTGATTTATATCAGACCTTTGATGTTGTTGTTCTCTCTCTCTCTCTCTCTCTCTCTCTCTCTCTCTCTCTCTCTCTCTCTCTCTCTCTCTCTCTCTCTCTCTCTCTCTCTCTCTCTCGGTTAATATGTATCATGTAGGCGCTAAGGGCGTTGATGAGCGCATGATAAATGTACATTATTATTATTATCATTATTATATCGAATCACGTAAAAGCTTAAAAGGAACGTTTATTTTAATAAGTCAACACCAAAGGGTTTATATTTTCGGAGCAGACTCCCTCATTTATGATGTCACAGTGACCCCCAAATGCCAGGCCGAACATCAATCATCCAAACAAATTGACGTCACCGGTCTTGTCTTTTAATATTCGTGTATCATCGCACGTATGCAAATCACGCTCAGGTGTCAGAGATGGATATAAACCCTTTGCAAAACCCGTAGACCCGTAGACTAGCCACAGCATCCAGTGAAAACAGCGGAACAGTAAGTATCTTACAGTTGTTTGTAGTCAAGCAGGATTTTGCTGTTTCTAAAACACAGTTACAGTTCGTATGACAACTATGTCTTGCGTTTATTACGTAACTTAATTGAGATCCAAACACATAAAAGGTTCAAAAGAACGCTTATTTATTATGACACAGACACACAATCTGCACATTTTCTGGTAATCCCCTTAGTCAAGCTACAAAACGACACTTAAACAACAGTTAAACGGTGAAAAACGGTAAATAAATTAAGTGAAAATAGAAATAACCTCTCTCTCTCTCTCTCTCTCTCTCTCTCTCTCTCTCTCTCTCTCTCTCTCTCTCTCTCTCTCTCTCTGAGGTGTCTGGAGTAGTATTCCTAGACCTAAAGAAGGCTTTCGACCTGGTTGATCACGATATTCTATTGAAGAAGCTCGCCATTTATCTTAAAAACTCAAGTTCTCTACCATTTTTTAAAACATATCTTCATAATAGAACGCAATGCGTCTTACTCCATGGCTCTTACTCCTTCAAAGAATCAGTAAAGTATGGTGTACCACAAGGTTCTGTTTTGGGACCTATTCTTTTTAGTCTCTTTATCAATGACCTTCCATTACACGTGAAAGATATATCTGTTGATTGTGACATGCTTGCAGATGACACAACACTGCACACATCTGGAAAAGATATTATGCAAATCAGAAGCAATATGCAAGACAGCTTAGATCAAGTATCCAATTGGTGTGATAATAAACGTAATATGATTATTATCACACCAATTGGATACCTGATCTAAGTTGTCGATTTTATGGTCATCAATCCGATCAAGACCAAGTCTATGACAATCGCTACCAGACAGAAACACCAGTTGTCACCCTTACCACTCGATCTCGTTCTAAACGGGGCGAAAATTGATCAAGTGTCACAACACCGTCTTTTAGACAATAATCTTCGCTGGGATTCACATATTAATAATGTGTGTAAAACAGTTTCAAGACGAGTCTTCCTTCTGTCGAAATTAAGGTACGTCGTAGACATCGACAGCAGGAAACTGTTCTTCATTGCCCACATTCAACCTCACATTGATTATGCGTCAGTCGTGTGGGACGGATGTAGTGATGTTCTCAAAAAGAGATTAAATTTTCTGCACAGAAGAGCTGTAAAGTTAATCCTTCCAGGTACAACTCTAACTACTGACCAGAAATTAAAGGAGATGAGAATAATGAGCCTACAAAAACAACCTGAATATAACAAAGGTTTGTTCATGTACAGGGTCCTTAGCAATGAGGCCCTAGGGTACATATCTAACCTGTACACACACACACACACACACACACACACACACACCACCTCCTCACGCTAAACCAACTCTAGGAACTATCACCTTAGTTTGCCTAGGCCAAGGATAGACATATTCAAAACAAGTATATCCTTCTCTGGTGTTTATCTATGGAACAACCTACCTCTGACAGTCAGATCTTGTCAGTCGCTCAGCTCTTTCAAGCGTAAACTTCGTGCACACCTTGAAGTAGTTACATAGAATGGACTGTGACATAATACTCCGCCCAATCCTTCCGACTGCTTGTGATAGTGTCCCCCCCCCCCCCCCCCTCCCCCTCCGCCCTTACTGTTCTTTATAAGATAAGCATTGACTGCTTTTTTTGGTTTTTTTTTTCAATACCGGTGTTGAATTGTTCAGATATGTTCTGCTGACTCATTTACAGGTTGTATGCACATAATGTATAACTGAGTGATGTATACATTTGTACATCTGGCGCTGTGAACACGCTGTTTTGTGTGGAAAATCTGATGTAGCAAATTTCACTCACTCAATCATGCCTGTATGTATATAAATTATGCCTGTAATTTTATATTTACTCATCAGTAGCTTCGCAAGGACTAATTGTTAGACGGGTTTTTGACTGAACCTAAACTACAATCCTTGTAAAATAAAGTTTTAGAGCTCGAATTCCAGTTCTCTGTCTCTCTCAGACAGAGAGAGAGACTGAGGTTTTCGAGTGATTGCCATTGCAATGACTGGTCATTTGAGACCTATTTTATACATCCATACAACTCCGCCCAGTCCTTCCGACTGCCTTCCGACTCCCCCCCCCCCCCTCCCTCCCCCCCCCCCCCCTTCTCCCTTACTGTTCTTTATCAGATAAGCATTGACTGCTTCTGTTTTCTTTTCCGATACTAGTCATATGAACTGATCAGATGTTCTGCTGCTTCATTTGCTCATAATATGCTCACCGTATGCTCATAATATGTAACTGAATGATGTATAGCATGTGTTCATCTGGCGCTGTGAGCACGCTATGTTTTGTGTGGAAATTCTCATGTATAACGTTTCACGCACTCATTCATGCCTATATGTATATAAATAATGCCTGTAATTTGATATCTGTTCATCAGTAGCTTAGCAAGGACTAGTTATTAGACAGGTTTTTGATTGAACCTAAACTACAATCCTTGTAAAATAAAGTTTTCGAGTTCGAGTTCTCTCTCTCTCTCTCTCTCTCTCTCTCTCTCTCTCTCTCTCTCTCTCTCTCTCTCTCTCTCTCTCTCTCTTAAACAACAGCTCAACCAAAAAAAGAGAGAAGTGTTTGAATCTTGTTTTAGAATGCTAGCAGTCATTCTTGTTTAAGATTTTCGTAGCTTAATTGATTCGTAAATAACTCACCTACTGATATTGATGACTGGATACTTTCTGCGATAGTTTTTATTCACACGAGGTGCTTAATAAAAGTAATATATGAGATAGGCTTAAATTTATGGAACGCTAAATATTTACAGAATGCAACTCTGTCCCTCCCTTTCTTTTTATTCCCCATCTCTCTCTTGACCACACCTCGATGCTGTTGTTTGCTGTCCCATTCCTTCTTCTCTTTGTAGATGCTGTTGTCACTGCTGTGCATGCTGTCCCATTCTTTGTCTTTTTACACGTTGTTGTCATTGTTGTTCATGCTGTCCCATTCTTTCTTCCCTTTTTACACGCTGTTGTCACTGCAGTTCATGCTGTCCCATTCTTTCTTCCCTTGAAACCCTGCCGTTCTGTTGAGCATCTGTATTCGCGTGCACACACACACACACACACACACACACACACACACACACACACACACACACACACACACACACACACATCAACTAACTTAACACCTGGTTTGGGCGTCACAATAAGTTGTTTATTCCATGACCTACATACAAACAGTCAATGATAGTCAACACTTCAACCCCCCACGAATATAATTCTAAACAACACCTTTTCTCCCAATCCGCGTGGAAGACACTGTAGTGCCAGTACAGCCCAGAAGCACCTGCTGGCTGTGCGGCAAGCGTCAGTTAGCACATGCACATCATGCCTGTCGGTATAATACTGCCTACCGTTCAAAGTGCTTAAAAATGTTAGCCACCATGCCAAGTCCTTGCGAAATTCGGCATTCAGTTTCGTTTTGTGTTTTGCCTGCCGCAAAGGCTTGAGGCTGTCTAAGATGCGCCGGAGAAAGGAGCGGCCTCCCCTGACCACCTGACAGGCCCAGTTCAACGAGCCAGCAAGGCTCTGCAGTTGCACTTTTGTCGCCCTGTGCCTATGCTTAACAGCCTTCAGTTTGTCATGCAGCATGCTCAGCTTGTCTGCCCCCAAGGACAGCACACAATCATTCGTATCAATGTCTACGCCTAAAAATGTCTCATGCTTGGTAGGACTATCCACCTTTTTCCAACTCACTCGTAAGCCTAGCTTTCTAACAAGGTTGATCAAGGTTGATCAAGTAGAGCAGCGCCTCCTTGCATTCCTCGTAGGTCTCACAAGCCAAAAAGAAATCGTCCATATAGCTGACAACACCTTTGTAACCTCTGCGATACATCATACGTCTAATAGCATTGGAGAGCCGACTGAAATGTGATGGCCCACAAGCCGAACCGAATGGTAACCGAGCATCAAACAGGTACGTGTCAGTGTCCTCGCCTTCAAAGCGCCATGCTAACCCTGTGGCTTTGTAATCGTCAGGGTGGATCGGCACCGAACGATACGCTGATTGGAGGTCCAGCTTAGCACAGTAATACCCTGGTTTAGCCAGACGACAGGCGTCCTGTAGAGTTTGATAGGGCATTGAATGGTGATCAGTATACTTGTTCACGGCAAAACCCTCCGGTAGACTGCCGTCATGAATCAGACGCACTGACCCATCGTCTTTGGGGATGGCCCCCAAGGGGCTGATTAGGGCTGGCTTTTCGCTCGCAATGACGTAATTACCCTGCTCGATTTGTGTTTTAAGCTCTTTTTCCACCAGTGTCCTACGGGAATGC
This sequence comes from Alviniconcha marisindica, assembly GCA_018857735.1. NCBI lineage: Eukaryota > Metazoa > Mollusca > Gastropoda > Provannidae > Alviniconcha > Alviniconcha marisindica. Next base: position 5,494 of record JABMCL010002375.1, on the reverse strand, counting down.
AAGGTAGCGGATTTGTGATTCTCTACCTCTGCCTCTGCAATTTTGCAGCCCTTGTTGGTGATTTGAAACCCATTTTTAATGCTTGCCAAAAGAAAAGCTTTATCTGGATCATCTTTCAGTTGCCGTTCCCATTCAGATGCTTTGGATGCAACAGATTGGTAATTACCGAGAAATTCACACGTGAAAAGGTTTTGGGGTTCAAACGGGCTATTGAGTTGGAAAGAGGAGGAGTGTCCTGAAGGTGGGCCTGTAGGCACGGCAGACACACATGTTCGAAGTTACACCGCGGTCCGTAAGAACACTTTCCGTGGTTGTATTGTATGCACATTTCTTTGCCACCGGGTCCAACTCGGCGGCCTGTTTGCCCTCCACGTGGCTTGATGCCCGTTGGTGTCGCCGCCTTCTCCTTCAGCAGCACTGTGCACAGGTGCTGTGAGTCCGATCCCCATCGGAACCTGGCTGCTGCCTGTCGGCGTCGGTACTCTTGGTCATACGCCAGAACCGAAGCCCAGGTGTATCTCGATGCCAGTTCACCGATCTTCGCCGTGTAGGCCATGTAGTCTTTGGCGGCGCGGTGGTCCAGGTCGCCACTGTCGTAGAGGGCTGCCATGATGCGGGCGTTGGCAGCGATCCACATCGCCGGGGACACGGCGTGCAGCTTCGGCTTAGTCCCGCTAGTCAGTTTCAGTGTCTCTCCCGGTCCCAATGAAATTTCCTCTGTGTCGGCCACAGTATCCGACACAAAATCTGTTATCAAGTGCGGCCTCGCCTCACCTGACGCCTTATGGAGGTAGAACTGGGGGTCCAGATATACCCTGGACGTTGCCCTGGCAACGATGTCCACCCCGTCAGCGTTGGTTGTCAGCAGGTCGTGCAGGAGAGCGGACGGACGTCGGGACAGTGCAGGTGCGGCAGTTTTGGGGACGAGTGGCCCGCCACCCCCCTCGGCCTGCAACTGGCCCACAGCCGTGCGTAGGGCCGCCATCTCCCCCTTCTTCCGCTCAAAGCTGCGGATGTCCTCTTCTGCGAGACCCAATAAGGCCGCTTTGGAACAAATCCCTTCCTCGCCTAGAGCCTTGGCGACAGCTTTAGGGAGTCCTCATTCAGACAAAAACGCTCCAAAATCAAACAGGCTGGCCATGTGAGCGGTGAGATATATGCTGCAATATCGCTGGCGCTGCGCAGAGTGCCAGATTCTCTCCCTGCCTGTTCCTTTTCCCGTTTTCTCCGCCTCCTCACCTAAACCACCGGCCCTTATCGGCCCTCCCATCCCCTACTCGCCACTACACCTCTCCCTCCCCTCCCTCCATCCCGCTTCCTGTCCTCTGGACACCCCGGAACCTCATTGCTCTCATACCCCCCTCCCCCGCCTCACTCCCCTCCTCCCCCCCCCCTCCCCCCCAGCCGTGGTCACTTGGTGTTTAAACCCAAGTTCATTTAACAGTGCAACTTCCACTTTTACACGCTGTTGTCACTGCTGTTCATGCTGTCCTATTCCTTCTCTTTTTAGACGCTGTTGTCACTGCTGTTCATGCTGTCCCATTCTTTTTTCACTTTTTAAACGCTGTTGTCACTGCTGTTCAAGCAGTCCCATTCTTTTTCTTTTTAAACGTTGTTGTCACTGTTGTTCATGCTGTCCCATTCTTTCTTCCCTTTTTACACGCTGTTGTCACTTCTGTTCATGCTGTCATATTCCTTCTCTTTTTACACGTTGTTGTAACTGCTGTTTATGCTGTCCCATTATTTCTTCCCTTTTTACACGCTGTTGTCACTGCTGCTCATGCTGTCCCATTCTGTCTTCCCTTTTTACTCGCTGTTTTCACTGCTGCTCATGCTGTCCCATCTTTCTTCCCTTTTTAGACGCTGTTGTCACTGCTGCTAATGCTGTCCCATTCTTTCTTCTCTTTTTTACACGTTGTTGTCACTGCTGTTCATTCTGTCCCATTCTTTCTTCCCTTTTTACACACTGTTGTCACTGCTGCTCATGCTGTCCCATTCTTTCTTCTCTGTTTACGCGCTGTTGTCACTGCTGCTCATGCTGCCCCATTCTTTTTTTCCAATTTTAGACGCTGTTGTCACTGCTGCTCATACTGCCCCATTCCTTCTCTTCTAACACGTTGTTGTCACTGCCGCTCATGCTGTCCCATTCTTTTTCCCCTTTTTACACGTTGTTGTCACTGCTGTTCATGCTGTCCCATTTGTTTCCTATTTTTACACGTTGTTGTCACTGCTGTTCATGCTGTCCCATTCTTTCCTCCCCTATTAAACGCTACCGTTACTGCTGTTGCTATGCTTGTGTATTTTTTCTTCGTCTCCTTTTTGGTCTATGCCTAGCTATAGCTATGTAGCTAACGGGATTAGTCTGTTCATATTAATGTTGTGTTGATGTGTATGCTGCTGTCACGGCCCCCGCTCTCTCACTCCTCTGTCTCGGCCACGTCTCGTCTTCTCTCCGGCTTTCTCTCTCCCTTCTCTCTCTCTGTATCTCCCTCTTTCTGTCTCTACCCCCTTTCTGTCTCTGTATCTCCGACCCCTGTTTGTCTTTTCTGTCTTTTCTTTTCTCTCTCTTCCTCTCTCTCTGTCTCTGTGTGTCTCTGCTCCTCTTTCTCTCTGTCTCTGTCTGTCTTCTTCTCGGCAAATTCTTCTGTATCTCGGACTCTGTGTCTGTCTCTCTCCTTCCCTCTCTCTCTGTCTTCTGTGTCTCTGTCTCTCTCTGTCTCTCTCTGTCTCTGTCTCTGTCTCTCTTTGCTCGCGACAGAGATATAAATTGTCCATTCTGTAATACGCCAGAAACAGAAGTACATTTTTTATTAATATGTCCAAAGTATATAACCTTGAGGGATGAACTTATTCCACCAAAGTACCATAGACAACCATCCATGTTTAAATTTTCCTTATTATTAGCTAGCACGAACGCACCCACCATAGAGAAATTATCCACCTTCGTTTTTAAAGGCTTTAAGCACTAGAAAACTGAGTTTAAGTCCGTCATTGGATCCATGAGAATTCGAATTGCCTGAATGTTCACTCCTGTTGTAATGGGCCGGAGGCCTAACAATAAAATAATCTTGTCTTGTCTTGTCTTGTCTTGTCTCTCTCTCTCTCTCTCTCTCTCTCTCTCTCTCTCTCTGCTCTCTCTCTCTCTCTCTCTCTCTCCTCTCTCTTCTCTCTTCTCTCCTCTCTCTCTTCTGCTCTGTCTGTCTGTCTCTCTGTCTCTGTCTCTGTCTGTCTCGTCTCTCTCTTCTTCTCTTCTCTCTGCCTCTTCTGTCTCCTGTCTCTCTCTGTCTCTGTCTCTCTCTGTCTCTCCTTCTCTGTCTCTCTGTCTGTCTGTCTGTCTGTCTCTGTCTCTTCTGTCTCTTCTGTCTCTCTCTCTCTCTCTCTCTCTCTCTCTCTCTCTCTCTCTCTCTCTCTCTCTCTCTCTCTCTCTCTCTCTCTCTCTCTCTCTCTCTCTCTCTCTCTCTCTCTCTCTGTATCTCAGCTCTTTCTGTCTCTGTATCTCGGACCCTGTGTCCGTCTGTCTCTCCCTTCTCTCTCTGTGTATCTCCCCTCTTTCTGTCTCTCTATCTCGGACTCTGTGTCTGTCTGTCACCACCACCACCCCTCTCTGTATCTCCCCTCTTTCGGACACTGTGTCTCTGTCTGTCTGTCTGTCTCTGTCTCTGTCTCTCTCTCTCCTTGCTCTATCTCTATCTGCCCTCTTTCTGTCTCTCTGTCTCTCTCTGTCTCTGTCTCTCTCTGTCTCTCCCTCTCTCTCTCTCTCTCTCTCTCTCTCTCTCTCTCTCTCTCTCTCTCTCTCTCTCTCTCTCTCTCTCTCTCCTCTCTCTCTTCTCTCTCTCTCTCTCCCTCTACCTGTCTCTGTCTCTCTGTGGCAGACAGCGGTCTGACGACACCAAAATGGCACAGAAGGCAGTCTTCAGAGCGATCGTTGCTCTCATCGTCATGCACATGGTGATAACGACCATGGCAAGTCCAGTGCCAGGTGGGTCACAGTCAACCACAGGACCGGGAACTAAAGGCAGTCTGGGTTCTGGCAGGCATATATAGTGGCAGCGTTCTTCTTCTTTCTTTTATTGAAAGTCTTTTCACATAAGAAAATAACATGTGAGTGTGTGTGTGTGTGTGTGTGTGTGTGTGTGTGTGTGTGTGTGTGTGTGTGTGTGTGTGTGTGTGTGTGTGTGTGTGTGTGTGTGTGTGTGTGTGATCTAAGAAAACAACATAATGTCAGTAAGTTACACCAGAAGAATAACAGACCTCAAAGAAAAATATCAGAAAGAAAAAAGAAAAGAAGCATTGTTTCTGGGTTGTTTCTATCTTTTGTCTTAAGAGCAAAAACAAAATGGTTGGTTTGTTGGTGGTTGAGATTGTTCCTTGCTTCCATGACAATATAGCCTGCCTGTTAATAGCTATTTCTGTCTGCAGACGTCTGACTCAATAAGTGTGCGTGTGTGTATGTATGTGTGTGTGTGTGTGTGTGTGTGTGTGTGTGTGTGTGTGTGTGTGTGTGTGTGTGTGTGTGTGTGTGTGTGTGTGTGTGTGTGTGTGTGTGTGTGTTGTGTGTGTGTGTGTGTGTGTGTGCTTGCATGCGTGCGTGTGTGTGTGTGTGTGTGTGGTGTGTGTGCGTGCTGTGTTGTGTGTGTGTGTGTGTGTGTGTGTGTGTGTGTGTGTGTGTGTGTGTGTGTGTGTGTGTGTGTGTGTGTGTGTGTGTGTGTGTGTGTGTGTGTGTGTGTGTGTTATAAACATTGATTTCTGCAGGTGGGGTGGCATCGATCCTGACGCCGCATCAGCCATGTGTGTGCGTCAGGTATCCCTGTCATTGTGGTAACACGCCGCAATTCCGTCACTTCAATACACCAACCCATCGCTTCCTGGGGAGATTCAACCGGCCATACCACTGAAATCCTATTGACTCCTGCTGAATCCTACTGAAATCCTACTGACTCCTGCTGAATCCTACCGATATCCTACTGACTCCTGCTGAATCCTACCGAAATCCTACTGACACCTGCTGAATCCTACCAAAATCCCGCTGAAATCCTACTGACTCCTGCTGAATCCTACTGAAATCAGACTGACTCCTGCGGAATCCTACTGGCTCTTGCTGAATCCTACCGAAATCCTACTGAATCCTGCTATTTCCTACCGACATCTCCTGTCCCTCTTTCATTCCCAGCTCCCTCCCTCCGCTTCTCTTCGCCAAGAACACCTACTGACGGCTGGCCACTCCCACAATACACCCACTGAAGGCTGGCCATTCCCACAATACACCCACTGAAGGCTGGTCACTCCCACAATACACCCACTGAAGGCTGGCCACTCCTACATGGACTATCACTCAAGGCTGGCCACTCCCACAAGGACACCCACTGAAGGCTGGCCACTCCCACAAGGACACCCACTGAAGGCTGGCCACGCCCACAAGACAGCTTCTGATCCTTCAATGGCTACACAACTGGACATCTGCTAACTAACGACTGTACGCGAAATGCAAGCCCAA